>JANAVB010040058.1:0-48052 GCA_029216955.1 Iris pallida | reverse complement strand
TGTAACACCCAGTTTTCTAAATGAGGGTAATTTTGAAATTTTTGTATTTAATGAATTAATAATATTATTTGGATTTTTATTGTATTATTAAGAATGGTGTGATTAAAATATTAATTAATTGATTGTCATGTATTGTGATTAGCCTAACTTGGTTTGGACCCAACCTAGATTAGTCATAGATAGTCCCAGCTAACCATTTTAGTGATTATTAGTATTAATTATATTTATTATAATTAATATGATTTTTAGTGATTTTTGGTGATTTTTAGTAGAATTGATTTTGACCCTATAGAGACTTTGACTTAAGTTGACCTTGTAGACTAACCTAGTGGCTAACCTAGGTCTTGACTTTGTGATTAGGATTTGAAAACCTAGGATGACTTAAGTTCATGAGGATGAACCCATTGGGATTATTTGGTGAAATTAGGAGTTAGTTTCATATGAAAATGGCTTGTGAAGTCACAAGTCTTTTATGACTAATAGGCTTAATGGCCCATAGCCCACACCCATTGAACCAAGCCCTAACCCTAGAAATTCTAATTAGCCTCTATGGTCAGCCCCTCCCCCCTTTATATGCTCTTAAAACTAGGGTTGCCTCTTTAGGAAACTTGTCATTTGGAAGAGGTGAGTCCCCAACTTGGTAAATCCTTAGAAAACCCATTTCTTCTCCAAATTCCTTCAAATAAATTGCAATAGGCTCTAAATCTTGTGATCTTGCTGTTGGTAATAAATTTGGCAGGAAGGAACAATTTGGAAGAGCTTTGGTGGGTTGAAGGATCCTTCTCTTTGGAGTTTTTGGGAGATTGAACACCCATAGGTAAAACCCTATCCATTACTCCTAAATTCTTGTAAAAATCATTTCTAGGTTGCCCTAACCCTAGCCTAACTATAAGAATAGGGTTTCCCAAAATTTCGTGTCGTTTCGGGTCCGTTCTGGACACGTATCAGTGCACATTGCTTAGTGTTTGATGAAATGCCCCAATGGGCATTTCGTGTGAGTTTTTGGAATCCATTTGAATAGGAAGCTAGCCCTAGGTGTCGTCTAGGGATTCCCAGTGTATGGTGATGGTTTTCATATCGTGTCGAGTCGTGGGGAACACGGGACACACGAGTGCGGGTGCGAGCGCGCGGGCACAGTGCGTGCCCTGCTGCTCGGGGGCTATTGTGCACTCGTTCCTCTACGTGGACACGTGATTTTTGGCCTGAGGTTAGAGGTAGTGACTGACACGAGGCTCGAAAAGTTTTGCGAGTCCTCGTGTCGTGTCGGACACAGTATTCAGGGTGATTTGGTCAGCACAGTGTGCGTACGTGTGCAGTGTGTGTTTCCTGTTGTTTAATCAATTATAAATGTTTCTTAACTAGGTTTTAATGATTAAATGAATCCTAAATGAGATGTTTAAATCCATGTTATACCATGTTACTTAATGGGTTGGGTTTTAGCTTGTGATTGATTCGAATATGGGTTGGCTCATGGGATTTTTCTGATACTGCCCGATACTGTATTTTCCAGTTTTGTTCAACCTAGTTTAATGCTCTTTTGCTATGTTTCCAATTGGTTTTTGATTTCCTACATGTTTCATATTATGTTAGCTAAGTGTTCATTCAAAATCTGGGACTGGCATGGTGTATTTTGGATTTTGGTGTTCTAGTTAAGGATGAACTGAATTTAAATACTTACATTCATGTATAAGAGAAACCTGAGTTCATGATGTTTTAAACTAGTTTTGAGTTATAATTTTGTCAATACTGAGAATTATTCTTTCAATTAAACTGAGATTGTTTTCCTATTAAACTGTGAATTTGTTCCTGTTAAGTGAACTGTTAAGCCTTGTCTAATTGTTTTTCTTATTGTTAATCCTTCCTACATGTTGATGTGCTTTAATGAACATTTAAATTCATGTAGGCTTTTGGATTTGGAAGGGTTTTGAGTCTATGGGTAATTTCTGATTTATTGAACTGTAGCTTCCTGTTATGTAACCTGATGTATTCCCTTTATTCGAAATTCAGAACCTGAGTTTTGGTATCAAAACCTGGGAAGGGTATTAGTGTTCCCAGTTTTCAAATCTGGGATGTCTTCCATCATCTGTAAACTAAATTGATTCATGAACTATACAAACCAGAGATTGGCTTTGCACTGTTCTTTTGGAAACCTGGAAATTATTCCCTGTTCACTAATTTGCTGAGTTTTAAATATCGAGATCACTGTCATGAGTTGTATAAACCTGAACATGTCACTGTCCCTTCCAATAGGCTATAAACTGAGATTTGTTAAATGATATTGTTAACTGAGATTTATGTGGTTCACTGTGAACCTGAGTTTAGTCATAAAAACCTGAGATGAATTTAAAACATTTGTCATTGTTAACTGATATTTTTATGAACTGTTGGATAAACTTGAGAATGTTTGAACTAATGAACTTGATCAATAATTTACCTTATTTCCCTGTAC
The DNA here is from genome assembly GCA_029216955.1 of Iris pallida. Classification (NCBI taxonomy): domain Eukaryota; kingdom Viridiplantae; phylum Streptophyta; class Magnoliopsida; order Asparagales; family Iridaceae; genus Iris; species Iris pallida. Next base: position 45,603 of record JANAVB010040058.1, on the reverse strand, counting down.
TGTTAATCCTTCACTGTAAAAACTGAAATGAGATTTGGGACTGTTGGGTATTTGGTTGTTTGTAAATTGACTTCCTTTCCTTTCAATGAGTGAACCTGAGATGGTTTCCTTAATTAACTAAGTGAAGGGTTCACTTGATTTGTTTTTTCCTTTCTTTATATTAACTGTTTCCCACTCCTTGATACACTGTCACACACACTTATGTGTACTTCACAGTTTTCTGTTATTTTCAGTACTGTTCAATGTTATGTATTCATGGCTCACCCTCCTGCCTACACAGTCACAAACACATACATTATTCTCATGAGTTCCCTCTCTTATCCTATGTATACCTATATATGGTTGAGGCATATATATATATATATAGATATATATATATAGGTTCCTATAGATAATATTTGTGTGTTAATGTGTATATAGGATATAATGTGCTATTGTTATGATACAATGTATGGGTAATATTGTGTTATGGGTTATGATTTATGGTATCATGATATTGGGATTGTGGGTTATGTTATAGTGTGAACATAGAGTATGGGTAATAGGGCTATAGGCTATACTCTATTATAGATTTTATCAATATACCAATGTGAGTATAGGTTTGGCTTGACATGGTATTGCCTAGATTAGCCTAAAAAACCTAGAATAGTCTTGCTAGACCTAGATTAGACTTGGTTGACCTAGGTTAACTTCTAGAGTTGACCAAGAGTTGACTTTGGTCTAGATTGACCTAGATTCATGTAGAACGCATTGTAATGCATCTTATTACCATTGTAGACTCGTTGTGACTTGTGATGTTCTAATAGGAGCCAGACACCACTCCTCGGACAGTATTTTCATCTCGGACTTTCAGTTAGCAGGCGAGTACATTCTCTGATCTTTTCATACTTACCTGGATTATATTCTTGCTCTAGATTACTCTACATGTTGCTGACACGTATCTTCACGGATTAGTACTATATGGATCCCTTCCTGAGATGTTATCCCTTTACGGGTGCATCGGGTATTTCATGTTCATGTACTTTATCATGTGCATCAGGTACTCCTTGTACTCGTACTAGTTCATTTTTACATGTTCTCATGTGCTTTCACGTGCCTCATGTACTACTCATTACATGAGTTCACGTATCTTAGTTGTATTCATGTGCTTATAACGTAACTTGAATGGATCCTTGTGTACTGGTTGGGGCAGGGTGAGTAGAATTGGTTATGTGAACACTATCCCCAGTAGCTGTATAAATATGCCTCCTTATTTGTATTCATGTGCCCCAAGCCGTTTACATAACCATTATGCTCTAAATCACGTAGCCACTTACAGTCTCTACTATCATGTATTTACTTTCAGTTACAAAATATCTCCTGTTTACTCGTACTTCCTTTTCAGCACTTCCTGTATTTTACTCTATTGCATGATTTATACTCCTAACCTGCTATGAACTGTTTTGAGAGATATGTGCTCGTTCCCGTCCTGACTGGACCTGTTGAAAATTTTACAGTGAATGATGAGGCTCTGGTGTCTATCCCTCTTGGTGCAGTATTAGACATCATAGTGACTTGGACCTGCTAGCAGTTGGTGTTACTTTCATAGTTTAGGATTGTCTTACTATTTGGGATTACTGTATTTAGATTCAGGGATATTCAGAGATATGTTTTTACTTTAGTCACTTAGAATTCTGGATTTGTATCTCTGTGATGTTAATTCCTGGATGTTATCTATCTTTATCTTCTATCTCATTCCTGTTCTATCCTAGATGTGGTTGAGTTATATTGTGTTATGTCACCCCATTCGGGGAGTATAACTGTATATTACCCTTATCTGTTAGATGTTATGACCTAGGACAGCGTTCTACCGCCGATGCTGCGGCGTAGGCTGGACGTACCCACGTCACGTGCCCTTATTCTAGGGTGCGGGTCGTGACAACCACCTTAAATTTGATCATTAAAGCTAAATTCACAATAGTAACACATAATTAATAATTATTTAAATTAATAAATAATTATTACACAATTTAATACATAATCCTAAACATCATTCTCAAAATTACTTTTAAATCTTAAAAATTTTGTAAATATATATAAAATACATAAAATAAATTCCTAAATATCATATTTACACATTTCTAACAGAATCTTATCACTTCACAAAATTACAATATTTATAATTAATAACAATTAATTATATAATAAATATAACTTATTCAATAAATCTAGAAATTACCCAACTAAATCTAAATAATTATAAATAACTATAATTAAATATTGGTATTATTTTTTTATACAGAATAGTATATTTTTACAAACATTTTCTATTCAATAAATATTTAATTTCTAACCAAATAAATAATATAAATTGAAAACAGTATTTAATAATTGATTTGATTAATTCAAAAACTCAATAGATAAATCTAAATAAAATTTTTAAAAACCAATATAATATTGGAAAATTTCCATAACATACTTTATATTTAAATCTATATTTCCATATAATTTATATTATTTAATTATTTACTAATTAAATAATATGAATCAAACAGAATTAATTAAACAATTTAAATTCACTGTTTTTCACATAAAATAATTATGAATTAAATTCTATAAATTCTGGAAAAATTATTTTAAAATGCTATATTAATTTACAAACTTTTTCATGTACAAAGTTTTATTTAATTCATAATAAAAGTATCACTTAAAGATTAAAACAGTAAACACAATTATATAATTACTAGCATCGAGAACTCATAATTAATTAAAATAAATGCCAATAATTAATATTAATTCTCACAAAAATTAGGGCAGAACCTCTACTTATTTACCAATGATTTCCTACAATCAGATCTAATTAATTATCAATTATTAACACAATAACAATCATTAAATAAAACTAAATAATCAGATTTTAAACCCTAAAACTAGGGTTAAAGCATACAAGGGGGTTTTCCCACGTGCAGCGCCACGTGGTGGGTCGGGGGCTACCTGGCCACGCCGCAGGGGGGTGGCTCACCGACGAGGGGGTTGCGCCGACGAGGAGGGTCGCCGGGATCAGCGGGCGACCGGTGCAGCGCGCGGGCGTGCGGGGAACGCCGCGCTCTCGTCGTCCGACGGCGAGACCTCGGTTGAGGGGGAGGAGGCAGAAGGAAGGGTCACCGGGATCGGCTAGTGGTGGCGGTGAGGATGGGAAGAGATGGAGTTGTGTGAAGTTAGGGTTAGGGTTGAGAGTAGTTGGATGATACATATATATATTAGATCCACAAGTTAGGAAACCCTAATGGGTTTGGACCTAAGTTAGGGTGAGGGTAGATGGCCCATGGGCTAGCTAAGGTTAGGGTTGGGATACATGAAATGGGTTTGGGTTTGCTCTGAATTGAAACACCATATCTATATAAGTATAGATATATATATAATCTAATAATAATACCAAATGAAAAGTAACACTATATATATATATATATATATATATATATATATATATATATATATATATATATATATATATATCTATATATATATATATATATATAATCTAATAAATAAACTAATGAATTAGAGTTCCTAATACAATGCACACACAAACACTTTCATATATATATATATACATATATATCCAAACTTTATAAATAATTAATAATTAGTATACTAACATTTATTTAAAAAATAACAAAATTTAGTAACAAATAAAATAATAATAAAAAATTGAGGGGTTTTACATGCGTAAAGGCATATAGTAGGAAGAGTCTAGGTGATGCTGGAGAGAGTCAAATATTTTTTCTTGGGAGCACAAGAGATCAGGACCATAAAACAGGCGGTCGAAGACAGAGCCGCGCGGGGTAGGTGTCATGCTGCCGTCCTCAACAATCTTCATGCGGCTGGCAGACGTAGTCGCATAGACTTTCTTCATGCGGCTGGAGGTCTCAGCCGTATGAGTTTTCTTCATGCGGCTGGATAATCTGGCCGCATAGACTTTCTTCATGCGGCTGGTGGATTCACCTGCATGAGCCTCCTGCATGTGGTTGGCAGATTTGGCCACAGGAGTGCTCGGCTTCTTCTTGGGGCACATAGAGTCGCTCTTTGTCCCTGCAAGTCCAGCATCGTAGTGCTTTCCTCTGCCGGACTTGGGGACAGCAGAGTGCTCTACGGCTCGAAGTGGAGATGTATGAGAGTCGCCTTCGACGTCTTGGGTAGCAGAGAGTATCCCGTCCAGAGCTTGTGAAGGAGCAAACGATTTTGGCCTCCACTCGCAGCGAGCTTTCTTTGTGCGGGTTCGCTTCTGGATCGGGCCGGCACTTCCCTCAGAGCGCATTTCTTCAAACGCATGTTGGTCAAAACGGACGACCATCATCTGTTGCGTGGAGCCAAGCTTGGCTGCATCCGACTGCATCACCAACTCCTCAGCCATGGAGAAGTTTGTCCCCAGCAGAGTCACCATCGTGTTTGCTATGAAATATAAAAGAGCAGAACAATTATCGAAGGACTGGACTTTTACTTCACGTTACAAACTTGCTTGTACAAAGAAAGCCTAGGGACGAAAACCTAGGTACAGCAGTCTAAGTACAATTGTTTATTTTAGATTCTGGGGGTGACGATAGAGGCTCGGGAAAGCGTCGGCCGCTCTGCCTTACTCCTTGGACGATCGGTATACAGCCTTGGCTCCAGAAGATTGCTCGACGTTGAAGAAATGCTCTCTTTGCTCTCTCTCTGCTCTTTCTCTCCAAGTATTCTGGTGCTCTCTGATCTCGAAAAGGGGTCCTCTTCGCAAGGGAATGGCACATTGCTATTTATAAGAAGGGAATGCTATCATTAGGGTTTACAATAATTGTCCCTTAAAGTGGCGGCGGCCTGTTGGTTGATCAATCTGGGCCATTAGTTTTGAGTGTAATAAATCTGGGCCATTAATGTAGATTGTGCCAAATCCTTTCAGTAATTAATGTTGATTGGAATAAATCTCCCTTATGATGATCTGCTGATATCTGCGAATCTGAATGAATAAGTTTAATTCATTTTTTTGCCACGTGTCCCAGATTATTGGGATTTGACCCAATCTTTGATTGCAGTAAATCTGGGAAATTGATTAGCTTTATGACACGTGTCCTGGGAGCCAATGAAGGATCTGAGCCGCATAAAGATTGAGCCGCATAAGCCCGACCACGTATCAAGGCTGTTGGGGAGCGGCCCCCGAATCTTCGAATCACATGATAATCTTGGACCGCATGGATGTAGGTGGCCGCAAAACGGGTAACCCCTTCGTGAGCCGCATGGAGATGGTCCTTGTGAGCCGCATGGGGGAGTGTCTGCTTGAGGTCGCATAGGGCTGTTTCGATCTGGGCCGTATAGGACAACTTTGGCCTGAGCCGCATGGGGGTCTCCGCTCGAGCCGCATATGATTGTCCACGTGCCTAGGCTGCATGGCATTTTCTGGATCTCGGAGGATTATGTCAGAGATCTCCTTCGTTTTCCCTGGATTCTGTCATTATGACAGAGTCATAATTACATCTTTGTGTCAGGGCTGTCGTCTTGTCAGAGCTGTCAACCGTCAAGGTAATTAATGCAGCAGGGAAAGAGTTGCTTGTATGCTACGTGGTACCTCTCTGAGCCGTATGGAGATCACGGAGCCGCATAGACACGTTGAGACGCATGGGTCCTCTGAGCCACATGGGCTTTCTGAGCCGCATGGGGTTTCCTGGCCGCATGGCTCTTTCTTTATTATTTTCCATGCTTCTACAGTGGTGGCAATCGAGATGGCGATATTCGATTGGGTCGGGGAGGAGTGGCGGAGTGTTGGTGAGCTTGTGGTGGTTGTGGTGCTGTGGCTAGGTTGGTAGAGCTGGTTATGTTAGGTGATGGCGATGAAGTAGAGATGGTGGCTAGTGATGGTGGTTGTGGCTCGTTTGGTCGAGGACTAGGCTGGCCGGGACAAGGACAAGAACATGAACGGGGTGGTGTAGTCAGGAAGGTGAAGTTGTGAAAGGTGGTGGCGATGGCCGGGATTGACAAAGAAGAGGGAGTGAGGAGGTGGATGGAGGCAGAGCTCACCAGAGCTCGGCCAACTACAGTGGTCTGGCGAACTGACGAGGTAGGGCTCAGTAAACAGTAGAAAATTTAGAGTAGAGAATTTATTGTATTAAAATATTGGGGAGTCTCCAATATTTTAATATGAGAGAATGAAGTGTTCTCCAAGCCTTAGTGGCTGCAATATAAATTGTAATAAATCTAGGGATAATTAGTAGATGACTAACAACTAACCTAACTAACCAATAACTAATCCTTAAATTAGTAGCTAATTAGTAAATAACTCATAGATAATTATAATCAATCCTTAACTAATCCTAGGCTAAGGTGCCCAATCCAAACCCAAAGCTTGGTAGGCTAGTAGGCTAGGTAGCACACAATCTACTCCAAGGCTAGTAGGCTAGAAATAGATTTTAATACGAATAATATTAAGCTAACAATTAAAAAAAATTTAACAAATAATATTAAGTCCAAAGAGGCTTACTAATTATTAGAAAATATTTAGAACTAACTAAATAATAGTAAATAAAAAAATGAATTGAAAGAAAAGAAATTTATTAATTTAAAATAAATCACAAAATTTAAAATTTAAAATCCTAATTTCTAGGTAGTTACAGATCCCAACGGACGAGGGGGGTCGGGGGTTCCGAAGGTTGTCGGATACTATCGCCGCTTTCCCGCTGAACTTATGGTGGAAGGCTAGGACACAACCGACTCTGTGGTACAACTTCATGAAAGCCAGATGCTTACTACACAAACACTCGACCCAAGAACTTCATGGAGGTGGTCGCTCTCTGGCAGATATCTGCGCGAGCGGCGCATCCACCTTACTATTGGAGATGGGTCATCCAGCCTTCTCTTTGAGTAATGGACCGATAGCGGTTTATTGCACTCGGTCTCTGCCCGGCTAGTTTACATCAACATCAAGTTTGGTGAACCCCTAAGGGGATGGGGTCTGGCGCAGGCATCCACCCCGTTTGGCGCAGCAGGAGCGGCTGCCATCTTACTTCGAGAGATCGTAGCTTTCTTCTTTTTCTGATTCCTTTGCGTGGATGCTAGGTGTGTTTGGATGCTTCTCAGTTTCTTCGACATGGTAGTAGGTTTTTGTCTCTCATCCAGTATCCCCTGTGCTTGCAAGCTTCTAGCATGCGTGTATCCCGATCAAGTGGTCTATCCGCTTGTGGAGGGTGATCCACAAGAAGGTCCCAACTGACGACATCCTTCTTTCTCTCGAGATCAGCTTGGCATTGATGTGCCACTGCTCTGTTGAGCTCCATGGGGTATCTTTATCTCATATTCTAGTCGAAGGAGAGATTGCACGACGTGTCTGGGGTTATTTTGGACGTATGTGCCTTCTTTAGGATCAGTTTGTGGTATTTATGATCATTTGTGGGTCTAGGGGACCAAGGGCCACGGACACGAGATCATCATCGTGACGATTATCTGGGTTCTCTGGAAGAACTGCAACAAACACCACTTCAAAGGGTATAAATTCAGTGGTGCTCAGTTGATCGCAGAGGTGACTCGTCAAGTGGCCAAAGTCCTAAGGAATTGTAAGCATCCGACGAAGGCGATTGGAGCAGTTGTTGGAATGGCAGTGTTGATGGCGTGGAAGGGTGCATTTGAGGTCCTTTGAGGTAAAAGTTTCTTGTTTGTATTTTTTTTGGGTTATATGTGCAAACAACCAACATTTTGGCCTATATATGACAAGACCTTTGATTATATATATACTAGTAAAGGCACGTGCTTTGCATATATAATAAGAATATTATCCAATTATAGTCATATATTTCTTCTAACTCATGTGGTTAAGTGAGAGGTATTTTTCTTGTTTGGTTGAGTTTGATTTCCATGTTTCCCATATATAACAAATTAAAAAAATTTGAACAATTTTTTTTTACATAAATTACTTTTTTTTAAAATTAAATGGTTGTTGATATACATACGGCCTGGCCGGCTCAATCTTAAGCGTTTTGAAGACCCCTTATAATAGTATTAGTAAATGTACGTGCTTTGCACGTATAATAACGTCTAACAAAAATATTATCCAATTATAGTCAAATATCTCTTTTAACTTATGTGGTTAGGGTGGGAGATATTTTTCTTATTTGGTTTAGTTTGATTCCCCATGTTGAAAATATATTAAAAAATTAAACTTTTTTCAACAATTTTTTACAAAATTTTTTTTTAAATAAAGTGGACCATGATGTACATACGGCTTAGACGACTCACTTTGAGCCATTTTGAAGCCTCATTATATAGTAGAAGATACACACACACACACGAGATTATAATAAGGCTTTAAAATGGTCCAAAAGTGAACCGTCTATAATAAGTCTTCAAAATGGCTCAAAAGTGAACCGTCTAAGCCGTATGCTCGGGTTGGAAGATACTCGGTTCAAGGCCCTTCTTTTGTATATCTCGGAAGTTCTACGATATATGGCAGACAGAATGCGACTATGTTCAACACTATTAGGGAAAATCAAATAGAAATTGGAAAGAGGGCATAATTGTCTCCTTTCTCACGACGGAAGAAGTTAGTTCTAGAACATTCTGTGGATGTTTGCAAGATTTTCTGGGGGTACAAAGAGGGTCAAGACAAGAGGAAGTTCTCTAGTTAGAAATCGATGGCAATCCCAACGGACAAGGGGGATCTAGGGTTCCGAAGTTTGTCGGATACCATCACCACTTTTTCGGTGAACTTGTGGTAGAAGGTTAGGACACAACCGACTCTGTGGTGTAGCTTCATGAAAGCCCGATATTTCGACACATACACATAATCCAGGAGATTCATAGAGATGGTCGCTATCTCGAAGATCTCTTCTCGAGTAGCACATCCGTCTCACAATTGGAGACGAGTCGTCCAGCCTTCTCTTTGAGTAATAGACCGAAAGCGGTTTATTGTACTCGATCTTTGCCCTGCTAGTTTGCAGCAACATCAAGTTGTTGGGGAACGCCCAGGTGGATAGGACCTGGCACAGGTATCCACCCCGTTTGGCGCAGTGGGAGCTTCTACCATCTTGCTTCGAGAGATCGTGGCTTTCTTCTTTTCCTGATTCCTTTGCCTGGACGTCAGGTGTGTTCAGATGCTTTTTGATTTCTTTAGCCTGGCAGTAGGTTCGTGTCTCTCATCCATTGTCCCTTATGCTTGCAAGCTTCTGGCATGCGTATACCCCGATCAAGTGGTCTATCTGCTTGTGGAGGATAATCCACAATAAGTTCCCAACTGACAATATCCTTTTTTCTCTCGGTATTAGCTTGGCATCGATGTGCCACTGCTCCGTTGAGCCCTATGGGTTGTCTTTATCTCACATTCTAGTAGAAAGAGAGGTTGCACGATGGGTCTGGGATTATTTTGGACGTTTGTGCCTGCTTGTGGGATCAGTTTGTGGTATTTATGATCATCTACGGGTCTAGGGGACCAAGAGCCATGGACACCATATCATTACCCGCGACAATTGTTTGGGTTCTCTAGAAGAACTACAACAGACACCACTTCGTAGAGTATAAATTTAGTGGTGCTCAGTTGATTACAGAGGTGGCTCGTCAAGTGGCCAAAGTACTAAGGAATTGTAAGCATATGGTGAAGGCGATTGGGGCAGCTGTTGGCATGGCGGTTGCAAGTGGCATAGAAGGGTGCATTTGAGGTCTTCTGAGGTAAAAGTTTCTTGTTTGTATTTTTTGGGGTTATATGTCTATACAACAAACATTTTGGCCTTTTATTAATATATGATAAGACCTTTAATTACATACACACACACACACACACACACACACACACACACATACACACACACACACACACTAAAAAGGCTTCGAAATGGCTTAAAAGTGAACCGTCTATAATAAGGCTTCTCGGTGTGTTCAGATGCCTTTCCTGATTCCTTTACCTGGACGCTAGGTATGTTCGGATGATTCTCGGTTTCTTTGGCCTGACAGTAGGTTCGTGTCTCTCATCCGGTGTCCCCTGTGCTTGCAAGCTTCTTGCATGCGTGTACCTCGATCAAGACTATCCGCTTATGGAGGGTGATCTACATGAAGTTTCCAACTGACGACATCCTTCTTTCTCTTGGGATTAGCTTGGCATCGATGTGCCACTGCTCAGTTGAACCCCATGGGGTGTCTTTATCTCACATTCTAGCGGAAGGAGAGGTTGGACGACGGGTCTGGGATCATTTTGGACGTTTATGCCTTGTTGTGGGATTATTTTGTGGTATTTATGATTATCTGCGGGTCTAGGGGACCAAGGGCCAAGGACACCATATCGTTATCGCGATGATTTTCTGGGTTCTCTGAAAGAACTACAACAAACGCCACTTCAAAGAGTATAAATTCTATGGTGCTAAGTTGATTACAAAGGTGGCGCGTCAAGTGGCCTAAGTACTAAGGAATTGTAAGCATCCGTCGAAGGCGATTGGAGCACCTGTTGGCATGGCGGTTGCAAGTGACGTGGAAGGGTGCATTTGAGGTCTTTTGAGGTAGAAGTTTCTTGTTTTGATTTTTTTGGGGTTATATGTCTAAACAACCAACATTTTGGCCTTTTATTAATATATGACAAGACCTTTGAGATACACACACACACACACACACACACACTAAAAAGGCTTCAAAATGGCTCAAAAGTGAACCATCTATAATAAGGCTTCAAAATGGCTCAAAAATGAACCGTCTAATCCGTATGTATATTATCATTTTGAAATTTTTAAAAAAAATCTAAATTATGTAAAAAAAATATTGAAAAATATTTAAATTTGTTATATATAACATCAAAGGGACTTGAGCTCAACCAACCAAGAAGCCTACCTCCCACCTTAACCACATAAGCTAGAAAAGGTGTTTAGTTATAATTAGATAATTTTACTATTTTACGTTCGGCACGTGCATTTACTAGTATATATATAATATATACACCCCCCCCCCCCCACAATATTTTAAACTTTTTTTTATCTAGGGACTTACCTGGCCCACATGGTAGTGATGTAAGTGCGTGGTGGCTATGAAAACTGTAGGCTTAATATGTTGTTGGGCCCATTTGGTAAATCATATTTGGAGCTGGATTTTAGGATTTTATGGATTTGGAACCAAATTCATGGAATCTTATGTTTGGTTGGAGATAGGTTTGGATAGGGAAAGTATGACCAAATTTAAAACTGAGATTTGGAAGAGGGAAAGTTGGATTGGAAGCAAAAAGTTAGTTATTTTTCTATTAAATATTTAGTTAACACTAATTAATTATTAATTTATTAATAATTAGTTATTGTTATATATTATTTTTTACAGTCATTATTTCTAAAAAAGTATTTAATTTATAGTTCACTAAAATTAACTAATTGTTAGTTAAAAATTAGTCATTATTATTATTTTAAAAATTAATTTTCTTAAAACTGATAATTAGTTATTATTTTTATAAAAAAAAGAAGTTAACTAATAGTTAGTTATCATAATTATAATTTAATTTAATAATTTTATTATTTAATATTTTCTTGTCATCTTAATTAATAATTTATAACTTTATTAACCATCATTATAATAATTTATCAATCAATACTATAATCTTAATTAATAATTTATTCAATAATATCAAATTATAATCATAATTAATAATTTATTAGTCTTATTATAATCTTAGTTAATAATTTTTAAATATTATTTAATTATAGTCTTAATTAATAATATTTTAATCAAAATTATTATCATAGTTAATAATTTATAATTTATAGTTTATAATTTAATAATTAGTATATTATAATAATTTATTAACCATCATTATAGTCATAATTAATAATTTATTAATCATAACTATTATCATAATTATAATAATTATTTAATAAATTATTCTAACTAGAATTAATTATAATATTTAATTTATTATTTTTATTATTATAATCATAACTATTAATTTATTAATCATAATTATAATCTTCATTATAATTTATTTAGTAACATTTTATTATAATCTTAATTAATTAATATATTAATTATAATATTAATATTAATAAATTAATATTTTATTATAATCCAGTGGCAAATTTTATTTTTTATCCAAAAAAATGGATTTGGATTTCAACCAAATCCAATGGACAAACCAAACAATAGATTTGGTAAATGGGATTTGGAAATTCAAGATTTTGATTTGGATTTGAATTTTGGATTTTGGATTTCCAAATCCAAATCCCATTTACCAAACAAGCCCAAGTTTTTTTACTTACAACTGAATTGGAATAAAATTAATGAGTGAATTTAAAACTTCCTGTATATATAATAAATTTACTGAGTATTCCAAAAATAATAATTCTACATATCAGTAATACCTCAGAAATAAGTCTTTGCTTTCTTCATCCACTAATATTTCTTAAAATCTAAAATTTCTAAAAAATAAGTCTTAATTTTCTTCATGCTTGAAAATAACTTAGCCATCTAGGACGTATGTATATACTTACGTAATTAAAAATCATAAAAGAAATAAATTTTAACTACTTAATATTATCTAATTATTATACTCAAATACATCTAACTAGTATGGTTAAAATGGGGTGTTCCCACTGTGGATGCTCTAAAGATTTAATTTTTAGCATCTTTATTTATAACAAATTATAACTTAAATTTTTTCCAACAAATTCTTTCATGGCCGTAATGCATACACGTAACTAGTAAATATTTAGGAGTCTAAAGAACTTCATAACTCGTCAGATCATGCTATGTCACTGGCTCATATGTTTAACTTTGATAGGAGTATTGATGTACCTTCTTATGGCAGATCAGGTGGTCTCCTTGTCATGTGGAATGACACAACAAAATTGAATGTTATTTTAGTATCACCCAATTGTATCCATCTTCACCTATTACCTACTATCATATCATCGACGTGGCACTTATTCTGTATGTATGGACCTCCCAATGTCTCTGACAGACAAATACTTTGGGCAAATATAGAATCAGAAATTGCATCTACTGTAGAAGCCTAGATTTGTATTGGGGATTGCAATTCCATACTCAGTGATAAGAAGAAGCGGGGTGGCAACAAGTTCAATTTCCAATATCATAAACACTTCATCAGATGGTTCACTAACTCAGCAGCTATGGATGTGGGATATAGTGGTTATGCTTTTACCTGGACTAACAGAAGGTCTGCTGACTATAATATAACAAAGAGGCTAGATAGAGCCATGGTTGATCCCAATTGGCGCACTCTTTATCCAAAAGTTGGGGTTCTACATCTACCATGCCTTAATAGTGATCATAATCCTATATTATCATCTCTTAATATGATCAAGAAGAAAATCTCTTATCCTCATAGATTTGAAGCTGCTTGGATCCATGATCCTGATTTTAAGAAACAAGTTTCTAATACTTGGTTATCTTACAGAAAATCAGCTACTCTTTCCTCTAAACTTCAACAACTATTGCATATATTACGTGGTTGGGGTAAGAGGCGGTTATCTAATATCCAAAATGACATCAAGTCTCAAGAACATATTCTTCTTCAGTTTCAAAATAGTCCTATATCTAATGACCTACTTCATAAGGAAAAATTGGTTCAAATGACATTAAACAAACTGCTTCTTCAACAGGAACTCTATTGGAAGCAAAGATCTTGTATATCTTGGCTCAAGGAAGGGGATAAAAATACTAAATTCTTTTATATGATGGCAGTGAGTAGAAAGAAGAAAAATTCTATTTCTTGTCTCTGCAAGGAGGATGGTGATCAAGTTTTTGATCAAGAGGATATCTCTAGGTATCACACTTTCAATCCATGTTTCAAGCTACTGATACCAATCCTGTGCCAAGCCATATCCTTGCTGAATTCAATCACATTGATAAGGAAGAAAATGATCTCATCCACTGCATTCCTACAGAAGAGGAGATTCGTACAACTATGAAGAATATGTCGCTCTAAAAATCACCAGGTCCAGATGGCTTCCCTGCTATCTTCTACCAAACTTGTTGGGATACGGTTGGACAACAGGTAACTACTCTTATTCAAGATTTTTTCAAATCTAGAATAATGCCCCCATCTATCAACCACACCTTCATTGCTTTAATCCCAAACTCGAGCTCTCCCACCCACTTTCGTATAATCTCCTTATGTAATGTTGTCTACAAATATATTTCCAAAATCCTTGCTAACCGAATCTACCCTTTCCTTAGCAAATTTATCAGCCCCTATCAAAATGCTTTTATACCGGGTCGCTACATTGGTGATAACATTATTATGGCCCAAGAAATCATTCATTCTTTGGCCAAATTCCCTCCATCCAAGAGTGGGTTTGCTCTTAAAATTGATATAGAAAAAGCCTATGATAGGCTTAGTTGGGGTATTATTAGTCAAGTGCTTTTTGCTTTCGGTATCCGCGGATACTCCCATGATCTCATTATGCAATGCATTTCCACAGCCTCATTTGCTATTTTAGTCAATAGTACTCCCTCCTCAACATTCTGGCCTAGTAGGGGTATTCGACAAGGGTGTCCATTATCACCCTATATATTAATTTTGTGCACGAATGTTTTGTCTAAACTCATTCTCATTATGGAGAGAAATCAGTTATATGACAGTATCCAAATAACTCCAACCTCGGAGAAATATTCTCATCTGTCATTTGCTGATGATCTCCTACTATTCGGTTAATGCTCCATTGACAATTTTTATCCAAATTAAGCATATTCTCAAAACATATGAATGGTCGGGTCAAAGCATTAACTTTGATAAATCTTCTATCCTCTTCTCTAGAAGATTGGATCCTTTTATGCGCCAAATTTATTTTGGATTATCTTGGTGTCAAGTTAATGAATACCTCGGATAAGTACCTTGGCCATCATCTTCTCATGTCCAAAAAAAGTGCTTCAACTTTACATAATATCCTATCAAAGAGTCACTCAAAACTCCTTGGTTGGAAAGGACGGTGCCTTTCATATGTTGGGAGAACCACCCTCATTAAATCCACCCTTTCAACTCTACCTATATACCATTTATCTTCATACAATTTCCCTAAAAAAGTGTTGAAGAAATTAACCCAACAACAGTGTGATTTTTGGAGGGTACGAGCTGACCAATAAAGGAAAATGCATTTCACTTCTTGGTCCATATTCACTAGACCAAAATTCTAGGAAGGATTGGGAATTCGAGATCCAAGTATTAGCAATTTGGCCATGATAACTAAATTGGCGTGGAGGTTCCCCTAAAATAAAGATTCAATTTTGGTGAGATTATTGAAAAATAAATACTTGTCTAATGAGGGATTCTGGTCGGTGAACTTATCTCAGTCCTCCTTTGCTATATGGCACATCATTCTTCTGAGCAGAGATGTTCTCAACAACAATGTTCTTTGTATAGTTGGTAATGGCTCTGATATTAACATTTGGGAAGATCCTTGGGTTCCTGCATTAACTCAATTTAGAGTTATAGGATACCGTAATACACATCATACTGCTACGAAGGTCAGTGAGTACATATAAATGGAAGCTTATTTGATTTCCATCCTCTTTCCACCACATGAAGCTAATACAATTACTCGAATTCCTCTGTCTGCTACATCACTAGTGGATTCTTTAATTTGGATTCGTACTCTAAATGGAGAACTGAATACAAAATTAGTGTATCGACTCATCCATGAAAGAAGTACCAATTTTCATAATGTCAATAGTCGAACTGAGTTCAAGGAGCTGAAGAAACTATGGAAGCTTAACAACATTTGTCCTCGTGTGCTCATGTTTGTTTGGAGATCTCTTCATAATTCTATACCAACTGGAGCAAATCTTCACAGGTGATTTCAGTCATCAAATCCCACATGAACACTATGCCAGGTGCAAACTGAAACCCTTGATCACCTTTTATTTCATTGTTCTATTTTAGGACCAGCTTGGAAAGGCATTAGGGACATAAAGAATCATCTGCATCAAAATACAACTATTACATCCTTTATGAAGAGTATACTCATAAGTGGCGATAACACCATCATACATGCTTCCTTATATTTGATGTGGATGATTTGGAAAGCTCGCAATGAAGCAATTTTCAAGAGAATAACAATTTGCACGAGAAAGATTCTTGCTGACACACGACATCTCCATGACAAATATGAGGCTGCTTACTTGCTTGGTGTCCAACTCAACACTCTCCCATCCCATGCCCAAGTGAACTCTCGATGGACCCCTCCTGTGGTACAATAATGGAAGATCAACTTTGATGGAGGTTACCTTGAAGGCAAAATATGGGAGCTGCAGCTATTCTACAAGACAATGCAGGTAATTTCAAATGCACGCTAACGCAATATCAGGAAGGTGGTACTCTACTCGAAGTAGAAGCACTGGGAATGAAGCTGTCTATGTTGATCATCAGCATCAAAAACTTACCCAATGTACTTATTGAAGGAGACAACAAGGTTCTAATAGACTCCATTAATCAACCAGAAATGTCTTCTTTATGGAGAGCTAGACAGACCATAAACCAAGGGAGGTCCCTGCTTCTATCTAACTCCAACATATCCTTCAACTTCATTCCAAGACAAGAAAATACAATAGCTTATTATCATGGACTTAGTGTTTTGCTAGCACTTCATCCCGTGTGGCGCATTATCTTCCTACTCGAAGAGTCGTGCAAGCCTTCCCGAACCCGCTTAACTAGATCGCTAAGACGATATTGAGAACAATGTGGAGCAAAATAGAGAGAGAGTAGAAGATTAAAACTTTACTATACTAGAAAAGACTATAACTTTGGGTTGTGAGGAACAAATAAGGCCTCCCCCTTATTTATAATGGCTCATAGAGCTTTACAAGGAAACTTCTAGAAAGAATATTCTTGGGATTATTCTTCCTACCATAACTGGAATGGCATATTCCATTATTATTTCCTAAGAACATAAAAGAAAACTTCTCGGGCCATCCAGAAGGATCTTGGGCCGCCTAGAACGATCTTGGGCCTTCCGGAGAGATCCATTATCTTCTAGAGACTTACGCCATCTTCTAGAATATTCTGGAAGCTTTCCATATAACCCCGGTCCGTGGAGAGTTATGCAAATCCGTCTCGGTGGGGCACAAACTTTTGTGTGTGACATTCTCCCCCACATGTTTTATCGACGCCCTCGTCGACGAGTGCAGCAAGTCACATATGGCGATTCCCTTTGCCCATCTTCTCCTCAAGATCGAAAGCAAACTGGTTTACCGCACCAACTCTGGCCTCGGTCCGTGCCCTCCTTGGCATATGACGAATCTCGTGTGGGCTGTCGAGTCATCGATCCTCCTCGTCTCGTAGCTATACATGGTTCTGCATACCTCTGCACATGCGAGCTCCCTTGCAAGCATGTCGACTCGAATGTCCCTCACGAGCCTTGAGCAACTCCTTGCGCGAGTTACTCCGTCTCGTCGCTTCTGCCTTCGTGCAGCTTATGACATGCTTCTTTGCCCTCGAGCCCAGCCTGGTAGCACGGTCCACTTCCCTCCATGGGAGTGGCTTATCGGGATGCCCCTTTGTAACACCCTTGGTCTCACATGAAAGGTCTTTCTCCTCAAAGCCTTCCTTCTTTTTGAGCACCGCTAGGTATGTCGTCTCCCTTTTGCCACCTCTTTTGAACTGAATAGCGGAGATAGCTTTCCCCTTCGAAGGCTTGTCTTGTACACCTTTCACTATATACGATGTGCCTTCTTCCATGAAGCCAATAACTCCCAAATGTGGCATCGAAATTGCCTTAGCCGCGATAAGAAAATCCATGCCCAATATCATCTTGAAGTCATCCAGCAACGTAACAGTGAAATTAGCAACACTTGACCAATTTTCTACTGCTATACGGACTCCCTTGGCTACCCCATGTACGGGGCGCACCTCCGCATTGAACGCCTTCATCATGCTCGAATCTTCCTCCAAGGCTAGACCCAAGTGACGGACCTCCACGCCCATGATGAAGTTATGAGTGGTGCCCGTGTTAACCAATGCCCGTGTGCTCGTGCCATTGATCCTCACGTCAATGTACATGAGCTCCCTGCTCGGAGTCCTCGACACAGCAGACTTGTTCTTCACGACGTTGAGTAAGTGCAACGCTCCCATGTGCGTTTCTACTTTGCACTTTTCGTCCTCTACCTCGCTGCTTTGGACGACATTTACATGCATGCTCCTCATCGGACAATTTCGAGCAAAGTGCTTCTCTCCGCATATGAAGCATGAAACAACTCGCTCGGGTTGGACCTTCTCGTGCTTCTTCCCCTCAGACGGACCTTCCTTAGGAGAGCTCTCCCGCTCTTCCCTACTATTCCTCTTAGTAGACTTTGGCTTGGCCTCAGCATCATTATCGTCCCATACGTACCCGATAAGCCGCTCCGCTGCTGCCACAGCGGTGTTCAAGTCTTGCACCCTCTGTCGCTGCAATTCTTGAGCCGCCCAAGTTTGAGCCCCTCGAGAAAGAAGAACAAACGATCCTCCTTGCCGATGCTAGATATCGTGAGCATCAAACGTGTAAACTCTGCGACATACTCAATGATCGTCCCAGTATGCTTGAGTTGTCGCAAGCTCCACCTCGCTTCAAACTCTATATTCTCTAGATAGAACTGGGACTTGATCTCCTTCTTGAGATCCTCCCAAGTCTCTATCGAACATTAACCCTTCTCGGCTTCCGTGTACCTTCGATGCCACCAAAGCATCGCATCGTCTATGAAGTAGAGTGGAGCAATATCCACCTTCTCGGCGTCATCGTTGATGTGCAATGCCTTGAAGTATCGCTCCACGTTCCACAAGAAGTTCTCAACTTCTTTGGTATCACGCACCCCGCTGAAGGATTTTGGTTCAAGGATCTTCCTTCGCCTCGGTACCTCCCTACTCGAAGGTCTACCGTTCGTAACGACCTTCTCCAAGTGTTTGCCATTAAAATATCAAAGACAGGTATTACAGAAACACTGAAATTGATTACAAACTCGCTTGTACAAAGAAAAGCCTAGAAAGAAATCCTAGGAAACAATCTAAGTACAATTGTTTAGTTTTTGATTCTGGGGGTTGACGGTGGAGGCTCGAGAATGTGTATCAACTCTGCCTTACTCCTTGGACTATCCGACGCAGTCTTTAGCTCTTGAAGAAATTGCCCTTTGTAGGTTGCCAGCCTCTTGCAGGGGTGTGGCACCCTGCTATTTATAGTGATATATGTTTTGAGCCGCATAGATGGCCCGTGGCCATGTAGCTAATCAGCATGTAAAGACCCGCTCTTTGGTCGCCAGCTGTCGATTTGTTGGGATTTTGTTGTAGCAAATCTGGGTGGTTGAGACTTGGTCAGCCTGCCATGTGTCCTATCGCAGGATAGGATTAATCTTCTGGAGTCATTTTGAGTCGTATGAGTCTTTCAGTTTTCGGCCATGCTGGGCCGCATAAGACTCATGCGACTTAAGTCGCAGTCTCCCTTAGCTTAAGGACTTTTGAGCCGCATAGATTCTGTATTCTGGGCCGCATAAAGCTTATGCGGCTTAGGTTACAGTCACCCTTGGCCGCATGAAGCTTAGAGACTTTAGGACCGTATAGGTTAAGCCGCATAAGGTTCATGCGGCTCGAGTAGAAATCCTTCTGGCCGCATGACTATGTTTAAGCACATGAACCCTATTGTCACCCCCAGTTTTCAGAAACAGGGGTATTTTTGTCATTTTACATTTTTGAATATTTTTAAAATTTATTTTATTATTTATGATATTATTTTGGGGTTGAAATTTATTTTATTATTTATGATATTGTTTTGGGGTTATTTGAGTCGGGTTCGAATTTCAACTCAATCCGACTTGAAACGGGGACCCGGGGGTAGTTTGACTCTAGTGGGACCCACACACTAGTTAGGCATGGCCCACATGATATTAATTTTAGTCCACATGATATTAATTTTAGTTAGTAGTTAGACTAATTATTTATGGATAGGTTTAGTTTAATTAGAGACTTAAAACTAGACTAAATTGACCTCAACCTTTAACCCATTCCTAATTTAAATCAAATAGATTAGTGGAGGGCATTTTGGACATTCAAATAGGGGACATCTCACCATTTTTGGGCAGCCACCTGTTGGGGGGATAAGGAGTGAGTCACTCCTTCATTCATTTATTTTCATCTATTTTCTCTCTCTTGTTCTTCCCCAAATTAATTTAGAGATGAACCTCTATTGATTTTATCTCCAAATCAACCCCTTCTTCCACCAAATCTTCTTCATTTCTCCTCTACTCCATGGTTAGAGGGTGCTAGCCAAGTTTGGGAGGATTCGGAGCTCGTTCGTGTCCTTTTAGAATCTCTACGTGTCGGTGTCGTATCGGAAGGATTTTTCTTTGAATCTCTCTTCCGGAAGATAAAATCTCTCCTCTAATCCATCCCTACATCATATAGGAATATTTTTAACCCATAGGAATGACCCCCATGGTTGTATCTCCATTTGTGTCCATTTCGTGTCCATTTGGAGGTCATAGGAGTGTCCTTTGTGTTGTGGTTGTGTCTATGTGGAAAAATCCCAAATTTGGACACACTATGTGTTGTTGTCATGTATGAATAAATTATTACATGTTTAATCTCATACTTTTGTATTGGAGATGTTTTCTATAGTGTCTTATATATATATATTAGTGTAGAGAGTGAGTTCTTAATATATTATGTTATATACTTGTGTTTCTTTTGTCTCAAACTACCTAAATTCGTCATAATATTTATCCACATTTTTAGTAGCAATATCAACTTAGAAATGTCATAACTTTTAGCTTAAAACTCCGATTTATCTCCTATTTTTTTAAAAGAACCGTATCGAAGTTAGCTTTCCAAATATATATTTTAATAAGCCAAATTCATTCTGAAACTTTCTGTAAAATTATTTGAGTGTCAGCTGTACGAAAGACGAACGCGTTTCGGTGTTTTTGCGATTCTGGGAGCTTCCGGACACGAAAATGTGATCCTTTTAAAGTTTCGAAAAGCTAACACAAAGATATATAACATATTTTAATCCTAGAATTTAATGAATGCTTAATTTGTACAGTATTAATTTTAAGTAGAAGATTACTATACGACATATACATTTTGTATATCCTTGTATGTACAAATATGTATATATGCATGCGTATATATATATGTGTGTATGTGTTAAGAGAATGTAATATAATATAGAGTATGCATAAATGATATAATGTATGAAAGTATATAATCTATTCAAATATGTATGTATAGGTGCATGAATGAATGAATGCAATGCATGAATGAATGGATGAAATACAAGCATGTGGGTAATGCAAGGTATTGAAACATGTATGCAAGTATCAATATGTAAGTAAGTAACGTAATCAAGTATGAATGTATTCTATATATGAATGCCAACATGATAGGAATGTATGATGCCATATTAGCACTTAGCACCATGTTCATATGTTAAAACCCCCTTTTACATGTTGACAGTAACCCCAAGCATGAATACACATAAAATCTACTTACTGTTATGAGTAAATCCTTTAATGTATAAATAAACCCTTTTGTTATGATTAACACCCACACACACACATGCTAAACCTATGCTTTACATGTTATTTCTTCTATGTGACACAATTAACCCTTGCTAAATGTTATCCTTCTAACATAACCCTCTCACACTTGAACACATTGTACTGTTATGTACACATTTCCATATCCACATTCATGTATCACTCACTCCTTGTCTTTATGCACCTGGCTTGTAATAAAAATATATATGAATATATATGTAATGTGTGTTTGATAACTTGTGTAGCTTTGTGATTTTGTGTGAGTGTTAGTCTAGGCTTGGATAGGCCTAATGAGACTTGTTAGTCTAGGTTTAGACCTAGTACTGCCTAGTTAACCTAGTTTGACTAGTACGGTTGACCAGAGTTGACCAAGAGTTGACTTTGACCTAGATTGACTTAGAATCATGTAGATTGTATTATAATTTCAATTACCATATAAATTGAACTCTTTATAACCTGTGTTGCTATAACTAGGACTCTGTGACTCCAGTTGGCCATCTTTTCATAACAGCTGTTCAGGATATCAGACGAGTACATTCTCTGATCGTTTCATACTTGTCACGACTTATATTCTCGCTCTAGATTACT
Source organism: Iris pallida (assembly GCA_029216955.1). Taxonomy (NCBI): domain Eukaryota; kingdom Viridiplantae; phylum Streptophyta; class Magnoliopsida; order Asparagales; family Iridaceae; genus Iris; species Iris pallida. Next base: position 23,547 of record JANAVB010040058.1, on the reverse strand, counting down.
TTTACTTGATGCTGTCACGTTATCATCATGGATTGGTACTATATGGATCTCTTCTTGGGATGTTATCCCCCTTAGCGGGCGCATCGGATACTTTATGACATGTGTTTCATGTACATCATGTATTCCTTGCTTATGCGTTATCCATGTACACTCATGTTCTCTCATGTTCTTTCATGTACGTTCATGTACTCTCATGTTCTTTCATGTATGCTCATGTTTCCTTATGTGTTTTCTGTATAACCAAAACATCATGTTCGTAACGTAACTTGAACGAATCTTTGTGTATTGATTGTGGATAGGGGTGAGTATAAATGGTCATGTGATTTATCCATCATGTTCACTCTGTTACTTTTCATGTTTTATCATGTACAACATAGCCTTATTGGTTGATATCCCATATGTTCACTCATGTACATCATGTTCAACCTAAGCCAATTACATGCCATCTCGTACTCTAAATCACTAGTCACTTACAGTTCTTACTTATCATGTATATATTTTCAGTTATCAAATATCTCTCATATTTTCATGTACATCTTCTTACAGCGTTTTATGTATCTTACTCTATTGCTTGCTTTATATTTCCTGCCATGATATGAACTGCATGAGATGTACTGTGCTCGCTCCTGTCCTGACTGGACCTGTTGATAAATTTTACAGATAGCCTGGAGGTTGCTTGCTAGCCTAGAGGAGACACAGTAGAGGTTGTATAGATAGCTAGGGTTTTGCTCATAGTTTATTTTTAGTTGTCTTGAGTTGTATTTATGGATTACTGTATTTAAGCTTTGAGATGTATTTCTTGGTTTGTGTATCTTAGACACTTAGACTTCTATCTGCTGTATCTCTTTTGGATTTCATGTTTTATCTATCTTTATCATGCTCTACCTTAGATGTGATTGAGACTGTATCTGCTATGTCACCTCCATTCGAAGAGTATATACTGTACAGGTACCTTTATTTTGTTAGATGTTTAACCTAGGACAGCGTTCTACCGCCGACACTGCGGCGTAGGCTGGGTGCTGTTACGTACTCGTACCCTCACGGTGGGTGTGGGTCGTGACACATTTTTAGTGGTGGCCCATGCAGGTCGAGTTTGTATAGTGGTATTCGAACTAGAGTACCACTACAGCCTGCAGTAGGATTAGGATATATTTTGAAGGTACTCAATCATAGTTAGGATCCCTCGAGAGATTCCTGGGACGACCCTTGAGAATCTTATTTTAACTTCGATTTGAAAAACTCTTCTTCCCTTGATTTGATTTATCTTTACTTTCTGTTGTTGAACTTGATTTTGATGATGATTGTGGAATTTTGAATCTTGATGTTAGCAGTTGCATCCGAGTTTGTATTTATATGATTTGATGGATTTTTGTTCATTTTTGAATCTTGATGTTCGTTGATAAATTTGATTTTTGGGTATTCATTGTTGATTTAATTTAATTTTTGTCAAGATGAAATTATATGGGCTAGGTCATCTATGTTATGGAATCTAGTCTTTTAAGTCACATTAGCCAGCATGGTGAGGACATATAGTCTGACTTGGATATATTTCTCGTGTGTGGGAATTTAAGGTTTTTGCAGCCAAGCTAGCGGCATCGCAAAAATGTTAAATACCATAATTCTAGAGGTATGTGCCTAAGTCGAGGACTCTGTGATTATCGTAGCCTTGCTTACTAGTATGACGAGGATTTGGAGCACCATGATTTTGGATAAACGTATATAATTATCAGATTGTACCTTAAATACTTTTGAACATGTTTTCACTACTTTTGTTCAGTCTTTAAAAAAAAGAGAAAATTTTTGTTTTGTTTTGTTTCTCATTATTTAACTTAGTAGTAGCTTTGGCTGTTGTTATAAACCTTGTGTGACTTCTTACTATGAATTTTTTTCTTAATATAATGAATCAATGATTTTGCTAGACCTTATCTTGGATTTGATAGTTTAGCTCTGGGTTTCAAAATGGTTCCTTCTTTAAAAAAATAAGCAGAACAGATTTTATCGTTATTTCCTTCTTGCTATTATTCTTGTATTAATTAATAATAATAATAAAACTGTATTGATTACACCAATCACCTACTTTGTAATCTTGGTAGGAATCTAAGTGTTGGTCTTGATATGAAATTTAATTTTTTCTATATTGGGACATGAGAATATATATATATAGTGGACACAGACTCTTTGCCTGACACGTATGCATGCTACACTTGATTTTCTACCTATCTAAATACATATTAATATGTTGTTGATGTTTAAATTGTCAAAATCCCAATATTTTTGGTTTTCTGCTTTTTTAGTTTAAATTCGTAATTGAAATATAGGTTTCATGTTGTTAGTTTTGTTTACATCACTGCACATGTATGTTATACATAGGGTTTCAATTCAAAAAAAATTAGTTGAGTTTGTGTTTAAAATTGTCAAATCTAAGACTGTGTGCATATTAACCCTTAATACTGGATTCCAAATGTTTAGTTCAATTTGCTGTTTTATTTTTTTAAAAATATAATATTTTGGAGCTATGTACATTGTTGTATGTAGGGATATGATGTTAGGTTTATACTCTTACATGTTAGATTGTGATAAACATTGGGTTGGTTAATATTACACTGGTTTAAATGTTAGCTTATTTCAGATTCTTGTATGTAAATGTTGAACTAAAACTGGTCTAACCTTTCATTACTAAAGCTATAATCCTGTATAGTGACACCCACACTCTAACATAGTATATACTGCCATGTAACCTAACCCTTCATCTCTATGTTATGTTCATATATCTATATAGATATATAGAGAGTTTATGCATACATGTTATAATGTATATAGATACATAACTAAATCTCTACCTCTTTATATATACATATATACATGGTTAGCCATGCATGTTATTAGCAAATGAGTTGTGTATTGTAGATTGTTTAACCAATATGCTATGATTAGTATAACTTGATAGTTATTGCTTGAAACCCAAATCCACCTATGTACTTTTATGTATATTTCACATACACACACGCCTATTATCTAACCATATGAACATGTCCACATACACCCATACACACACGAACTACATAACTTGTACATAATGCTAGCTTTTCCCTCTCTAACGCTATATATATAAATATATTGTGATTGGATTTCCATGCAATTGGCTTTCATTCTTTAAATTTTGATTTTGATTTTCTTGAATAGTACCCCTTATTAGATAAATGGTAGTTAACTTTATTTTATTTTGATAAGCACCAGTTTTCATATAGGATGGTAGACTGCCTTACAGTCTTGATGATTGTTATTTTGTATCTTTTCTAGTTTAGCACCCTAGATTGTTTGTGTCTTTTGATACCCTATGACCGTTTTGGTTTAGCATGACTAGTATACCTAGATAAGACTTTCACTACCACCGTATGCCATGACCCTTTATATCATCCTTTTAAATCGTATAAGTGTTTAAGTTCTGAGACTTTGATTGTGGGAGGTTTGACCTAGGAGTATGAACATTTTAATTTCGAGGACAAATTTTTTTAAGGTGGATAGATTTGTCACCCCCAGTTTTCAGAAACAGGGATATTTTTGTTATTTTACATTTTTGAATATTTTTAAAATTTATTTTATTATTTATGATATTATTTTGGGGTTGAAATTTATTTTATTATTTATGATATTGTTTTGGGGTTATTTGAGTCGGGTTCGAATTTCAACTCAATCCGACTTGAAACGGGGACCCGGGGGTAGTTTGACTCTAGTGGGACCCACACTAGTTAGGCATGGCCCACATGATGTTAATTTTAGTCCACATGATATTAATTTTAGTTAGTAGTTAGACTAATTATTTATGGATAGGTTTAGTTTAATTAGAGACTTAAAACTAGACTAAATTGACCTCAACCTTTAACCCATTCCTAATTTAAATCAAATAGATTAATGGAGGGCATTTTGGACATTCAAATAGGGGACATCTCACCATTTTTGGGCAGCCACCTATGGGAGGGGATAAGGAGTGAGTCACTCCTTCATTCATTTGTTTTCATCCACTTTATCTCTCTTGTTCTTCCCTAAATAAATTTAGAGATGAACCTCCATTGATTTTATCTCCAAATCAACCCCTTCTTCCACCAAATCTTCTTCATTTCTCCTCTACTCCATGGTTAGAGGGTGCTAGCCAAGTTTGGGAGGATTCGGAGCTCGTTCGTGTCCTTTTAGAGTCTCTACGTGTCGGTATCGTGTCGGAAGGATTTTTCTTTGAATCTCTCTTCCGGAAGGTATAATCTCTCCTCTAATCCATCCCTACATGCATATAGGAATAATTTTGACCCATAGGAATGACCCCCATGGTTGTATCTCCATTTGTGTCCATTTCGTGTCCATTTGGAGGTCATAGGAGTGTCCTTTGTGTTGTGGTTGTGTCTATGTGGGAAAACCCCAAATTTGGACACACTATGTGTTGTTGTCATGTATGAATAATATATTACATGTTTAATCTCATATTTTTGTATTGGAGATGTTTTCTTTAGTGTCTTATATATATATTAGTGTAGAGAGTGAATTCTTAATATATTATGTTATATACTTGTGTTTCTTTTGTCTCAAACTACCTAAATTCGTCATAATATTTATCCACGTTTTTAGTAGCAATAGCAACTTAGAAATGTTATAACTTTTAGCTTAAAACTCTGATTTATCTCTTATTTTTCTAAAAGAACCGTATCGAAGTTAGATTTCCAAATATATATTTTAATAAGCCAAATTCGTTGTAAAATTTTCTGTAAAATTATTTGAGTGTCAGCTGTACGGAAGACGAACGCGTTTCGGTGTTTTTGCGATTCCGGGAGCTTCCGAACACGAAAATGTGATCCGTTTAAAGTTTCGGAAAGCTAACACAAAGATATATAACATATTTTAATCCTAGAATTTAATGAATGCTTAATTTGTATAGTATTGATTTTAAGTAGAAGATTACTATACGACATATGCATTTTGTATATCCTTGTATGTACAAATATGTATGTATGCATGTGTATATATATATGTGTGTGTGTGTGTTAAGAGAATGTAAGATAATATAGAGTATGCATAAATGATATAATGTATAAAAGTATATAATGTATTCAAATATGTATGTATAGGTGCATGAATGAATGAATGAATGAATGCAATGCATGAATGAATGGATGAAATGCAAGCATGTGGGTAATGCAAGGTATTGAAACGTGTATGCAAGTATCCATATGTAAGTAAGTAACGTAATAAAGTATGAATGTATTCTATATATGAATGCCAACATGATAGGAATGTATGATGCCATATTAGCACTTAGCACCATGTCCATATGTTAAAACCCCCTTCTACATGTTGACAGTAACCCCAAGCATGAATACACATAAAATCTACTTACTGTTATGCGTAAACCCTTTGGTGTATAAATAAACCCTTTTGTTATGATTAACACCCACACACACACATGCTAAACCTATGCTTTACACGTTATTTCTTAAATGTGACACAATGAACCCTTGCTAAATGTTATCCTTCTAACATAACCCTCTCACACTTGAACACATTGTACTGCTATGTACACATTGCCATATCCACATTCATGTATCACTCACTCCTTGTCTTTATGCACCTTGCTTGTAATAAAAATATATATGAATATATATGTAATGTGTGTTTGATAACTTGTGTAGCTTTGTGATTTTGTGTGAGTGTTAGTCTAGGCTTGGTTAGGCCTAATGAGACTTGTTAGTCTAGGTTTAGACCTAGTACTGCCTAGTTAACCTAGTTTGACTAGTACGGTTGACCAGAGTTGACCAAGTGTTGACTTTGACCTAGATTGACTTAGAATCATGTAGATTGTATTATAATTTCAATTACCATATAAATTAAACTCTTTATAACCTGTGTTGCTATAACTAGGACTCTGTAACTCCAGTTGGCCATCTTTTTATAACAGCTGTTCAGGATATCAGGCGAATACATTCTCTGATCGTTTCATACTTCTCACGACTTATATTCTCGCTCTAGATTACTTTTACTTGATGTTGTCACGTTATCATCACGGATTGGTACTATATGGATCTCTTCTTGGGATGTTATCCCCCTTAGCGGGCGCATCGGATACTTTATGACATGTGTTTCATGTACATCATGTATTCCTTACTTCTGCGTTATTCATATACACTCATGTTCTCTCATGTTCTTTCATGTACGTTCATGTACTCTCATGTTCTTTCATGTACGCTCATGTTTCCTCATGTGTTTCCTGTATAACCAAAACATCATGTTCGTAACGTAACTTGAACGGATCCTTGTGTATTGATTATGGGTAGAGGTGAGTATAAATGGTCATATGATTTACCCATCATGTTCACTCTGTTACTTTTCATGTTTTATAATGTACAACACAGCCTTATTGGCTGATGTCCCACATGTTCACTCATGTACATCATGTTCAACCTAAGCCAATTACATGCCATCTCGTACTCTAAATCACTAGTCACTTACAGTTCTTACTTATTATGTATATATTTCCAGTTATCAAATATCTCTCATATTTTTATGTACATCTTCTTACAGCATTTCATGCATCTTACTCTATTGCTTGCTTTATATTTTCTGCCATGATATGAACTGCATGAGATGTACTGTGCTCGCTCCTGTCCCGACTGGACCTGTTGATAAATTTTACAGATAGCCTGGAGGTTGCCTGCTAGCCTAGAGGAGACACAGTAGAGGTTGTATAGATAGCTAGGGTTTTGCTCATAGTTTATTTCCAGTTGTCTTGAGTTGTATTTATGGATTACTGTATTTGAGCTTTGAGATGTATTTCTGGGTTTGTGTATGTTAGATATTTAGACTTCTATCTGCTGTATCTCTTTTGGATTTATGTTTTATCTATCTTTATCATGCTCTACCTTAGATGTGATTGAGACTGTATCTGCTATGTCACCTCCATTCGGAGAGTATATACTGTACAGGTACCTTTATTTTGTTAGATGTTTGACCTAGGACAGCGTTCTACCGCCGACACTGTGGCGTAGGCTGGGCGCTGTTACGAACTCGTACCCTCACGGTAGGTGCGGGTCATGACACCTATTTTTTAGTGACATGACATTTTATCTGGTCACGTCTTATCTTTTTTTCAGAGTGTCAGAGCTGTCATTTTTGTCTGTTTTGACAGAATTTGTCAGCTTTATCAGAAGGACTGATCATCTTGGCCGCATATCTTCCTTCTGCGGCTTGAATCGGTCTGGTTGCAGACGGGCCGCATGAGGTGCTGAGTCTGTCATGTGGCTCTCCTTTATGCGGACCAGTTTGGCCAAAAGTACTCATGCGGCCAATTGTGATCCGCATGAACCCCATATTTTCTATGCTTCTATAAGATCCCCTTCAAAGTTTTCAAATTACAAATTTGGAATACTTTGAATAAGAAGCATGAAAATATGTCAAGTCACAGGGAGTCTTCAAGTCAGGAGAGTCCTTTAGCCGCAGAAAGATCTTGAGCCGCAGAAAAATCTCGAGCCGTAGAGAGATCTTGAGCCGCAGAGAGACCCCATCCAGTCTGCCAGCTGTCACTGCTGTATTTAATTTCTTGATTTTGTTTTGGATTTGGGTTCTCTTTTCGAGGTAAAGTCGACGGTTACTTGGGATAAAAAATCCCCAAATGTCGTCATTTATCTTTAATGATCTCGAGAATCGAAGCGGCGCTATGGGTTCTTTTTTCGAGATAAAGCCGACAGTTACTAGGGATAAAATTCCTAAATATCGTTATTATTTTTAATGATCTCGAGAATCGAAGCGGCGCTCTTCAGAAACTCTATAAATAGGGGTCATTTGGAGAGAGATTTTTCTCTTTCACCTTCTTCTCCTTCGTCTTCATCTTTCTGTCTCAATTTAGCCACGGCTCCAAAATCTTCCAAGTCGACTGGTGTTGCGGCCAAAGGGAAGGGACTTGCCTCTCCGTCGAGAGCAGCGGACTCTTCTTCCATTCATCCCGACGTACAACCCCTATCAAGGGTAAGGACGGTGGGAAGACGATGACTAAAATTTTGAATGGCCATATCACATATTTTATGCACGGGTCTGTCATATATCGCCTCTATGCTTTAAGCCTGGTCTATGCATACCCTATCTCATTTGGACCGCATGTGTTCTGTATGATAGGACCGCATGGACTGAGACACATAAGCGTTACACATTTGAACCCGAACCGCATAAGTGCCCCATGACTGATCTGTATGAGCACTTCATGACCGCGCCGCATAAGTGCCTCATGACTGAGCCGTATGAGCACTTCATGACTGAGCCAGCTTCATGACTGGGCCGTATGAACACTTTATGACTGAACTACATAAACTGCATAAGTGTCTTATGACTGAGCCGCATGAGTTTTGTTTAGCTAGGCCGTATAGCTGAAGAATGACCTTTGTTTTCTTCTCACTGCTAAACCCTTTTTTTCCTTTTTCATATTTTGTAGGGATCTGGCTAGCAAATTTCTTCAGGACCGGTGTCGGTGATAGAGTAAAAATGCACCATTTTGACACACACATCAGACAGCTCAAAAACTCCTCATGCTTCGAAAGAGTTTTCCCCGCGCCAATTTGGCATACACATCAGACAACTCAGAACTCCTCATGCTTCGGAAGAGTTTTCCCCAGGTGGTAGGAAGAACCTTATACCTCGAAGAGTTGGACGGTGGTCAGGCGTCATCATGAACGTCCTATCTTTACGGCTCTCCAAGTATGCAAAACCACCATCAGGGATGTTGTCTTGAAGGTATGGTCTTTTGGAGGAGCAAGGCTAAGGTATCCGCAATACGGAGGGAAGAAAAGCATGCTATATTTGCCCTCCACCGGACAGCTTCTTAGAGATTCAACAGCCTTGTTTGCTTCTCAGCAGTAAAACATGACTTCTTTTGAGGGCCACGAAATAGCTTTTTGGTGAAGGCGAAGTGCTGTCAAACTGACCAAACTATGTATTGCTAGATTTTCCTTTCTTTTTTTTCTGTTGCTGATGTAGTCCTATGAATGTAACTGAAAATAGAATACATTCACTCTATTTTTTTCTTATGGTATCTGTGGTGCTTGTATTAGAGGGCCTAATACAACATTTTGATAGAGATTATCCCACTGGGGGACTTTTTGTGGACCTATTACCCTTTTATGCATCTGGAAATACGAGCAAATAGATTTAAATGATATTTTGTGGACCTACTACTCTTTTTGTGCACCGATGTTGCGAGTAATAGACTTGGATAACTTCTCTGGACCTACTATCCTTTTGCGCACTGGTGGTGCGGGTAATAGATTTGAAACGAAACCTACCAGAGGTAATATGGACGTTATAGGTTTTGTGGTCTTAACACCATGTCTTTTATCTCGGGCTGGGTACAGGTGTTAAGGCGGGAGACTATCGGTATCAGAGGTAATATAGATGTGACACACGTAATCAGGCATAATCTTTAGTGGACCTATTACTCTTCTACGCACCGGTGGTGCGAGTAATAGATTTTGAGACAAAACCCAACAGAGGTAATATGGACGTGATAGGTTTTGTGGTCTTAACACCATGTCTTTTATTCCGGGTTGTGTACAGGTGTTAAGTCGGGAGATTATCGGTATTAGAGGTAATATGGACGTGACACACGATAATCAAGAATAATTTTTGGTGGACATATTACCCTTTGGTTCACTGGTGGTGCGAGTAATAGATTTGAGACAAAACCAACAGAGGTAATATGGACGTGATAGATTTTGTGGTCTTACCACCATGTCTTTTATCCTGGGTTGGGTACAGGTGTTAAGTTAGGAGATTGTCTATATCAGAGGTAATATGGACGTGATATATGACAATCGAAACATCAGAGCGGAAGTTCAGATGTATCAATATACATGACTTGTCACTCGAGAGATGCAATATGAGTCCTCTCGGAGGGAACAGAGTGTAATTTCAGAGGTACCTGATGTACATAACTCGACACTCTAGGCAATATGAGGATGTTTTTAAACATAGTATTTTTTTAGGAACTTGTCGTTTATGGGCATCATGAGCAAGTCCCCATTCTGCTTTGCGAGCCAGTATGCGCCATTGGAGAATACAGTCTCGATGATGAACGGACCCTTCCATTTAGGCTGAAATTTATCGGGGGTCTTGTGAGTCATGACCATTGGTCGACGAACGGCCAAGACAAGATCGCCGACTTAGAATATTCTCGTCACTATCAAAATATGTAGCTTTAGCGACGGCCAGATCCGTCGCCCATTCGTCGCTACTATCTATTAGCGACGGATCACTGACGGATATTGGTCAAAAAAATCCGTCGACAACCATCTCGTCGCTAATATAGCTCCGTCACTAAGTAGTCGTCAAGCGACGGAATAGCGACGGCTTGCCGTCGTCATTATTTGTTGCATTAGCGACGACTTGCCGACGGCCGCCTGTCGTCGAATTCAAGTAGTTAGTATGGATTATATAGATGCTTAGCGACGGATAGTCCGTCGGTAAACCTTCGTAACAGTGTATCAGAGGGTATCGTTCTGTCACTATTCCGTCGACGGCCATCGCTAAATAAGGACGGCTTAGCGACGGATCCCTGACGGATAATCCGTCAATCTTGTTCTGGAAATGTCAAGCATTTCCAGTACCATGGCGACGAATATTCCGACTTAAATTCGTCGAACATTGTATTTCCAGAACCATGGCGACGGATATTCCGACGCAAATCCGTCGACCATGGCGACGGATCCCTGACAGAATATCCGTCACTAACATTTTGTACTTCTTCATATCACCAGAACCTTGCCGACGAATATTTCGTCGGCAAGTCTTCGCCATGTAAAATATTCGTCGGCTGGCCGTCGATGATCCGTCGCTAACTAGAAATATTTCCAATTCTCCAGTTAGTGACGGATATTCCGTCGACATGTAGTCGAAACTGATGTTTGTTGACCCAATGATTGTATCATATTTTTGAATATGGTTAATCTGTTAAGTTTAGCATTTCATTATCACTAATCTTAATACTATCGCTATAGCATTTCTACTTATACCTATACCTTTGGTGATATGTGCCTATTGGTTTACATCTTAGTGATATGAGCTTATCTATCTTAAATTTAATCGGGTTGCCAAAATCAAAACTATATTTTTTATTGTGGTCATTCAATTAAGTTTAATCATTATGATATCACTAACATTTATGCTATCACCTTAGCACTTATACTTAAACTCAGCATTGTCCTAACGTGCATTAAATTTATCATACTTGCTACTATGTATATTGCTTTATTCGTCTAACATGTACATGCAGAAAAGCAATAAGCAAGATCAATGTGGACATATGCTATGAAGAAATCATGGTGGGCCAAAGACGACGGATCTCACAAGATTTCTCTGAACCACCCGATGACATCTCCGACGTATTCAGTTTTCACAAACTGGATATCTTTGGACAGCTGTCGCCAAGGGAAAAAGTCAGCACCTATCAAAGGAAGAAGCCAAGCCATGCCATCATCATTTCAAGACTCTGAAGAAGCCTGCACCTGCTAAAGTATTTCTAGAGTCTGTAATGAGTCTTAGGAATAATTGTAAACACAAGAAATAGATGGCAAAATCGAAAGCTAGGGTAGAAATTAGCCCAGGATCATTTTCGGATGAAAACCGGCATACCGACGGTATACCGGTCTATACTGACGGCATACCAATTTTGTTCACAGAAAGTTTCTGTCTACAAAATTGGCATACCGACGGTATGCCGATTCTGTAACGTTTGAAATTCCAATGGTCGGATTTCGAGCGTTTAATGATCCCAACGGCTATATTTCTAGCCGTTGTATTCCAGACCGGTATACCGACGGTATGCCGGTCCATACCGACGGTATACCGGTTCGCTGACTGAAAAGTTGCCTTTGGCTCTTTTCAATGCTTTGGTTATAAATAGCCTTGAACTCCTTCATTCAAGGTTGACGCTTTGAGCCTAAAAATTTCTAAACCACCAAAGCCTATCCACAAACAACTCTACAAAGCTTTTATTTGCCATCCACAAATTGTGTTAGAGTTATTGAGTTGAAAAGTAAGATCTTCATCTTATTGTATAAGGAGATCAAAACCTATTATGAAAGGTTGAAGTTGGAGAGTCTTCGTATCCAAACTCTCGGTTGAAGTAGGAGAGTCTTCGTATCCAAACTTTCGGTTGAATTCGGAGAGGCCTTCGGATTAAAGCTCTCGTGTATGAAGTTGGCGAGTTCTTCAGATCCAAACTCGTGTGTAACTATTTACTCAAATAGTGGATTAAAGCCGGAGAGAGTTCCGGGACTGGAGTGCCTCTTGGGAGGATACCAAGATATATCGTGTGTCGGTATTGTTATTGCTTCTTCTCTTGCACTTATATTTTTAATTTCCCATTAGCTTGTGCTAAGTGCTTGATTAGTTAGCATGACCCTATTCACCCCTCCTCTAGGGTTCCTACAATTGGTATCAAAGCAAGGACTCTATTGTTAGGCTTAACATCCTTAGAGTAGATCTTTGTTAATTTCTCTATGGCATCGTATTCCTCCTCGTCCTCCAATAAAGATGGTTTTACTTCTAGTAGCATGGACAATCATGTTTCTTCTAAATGCAAGAAATGCTCTAAGTGGAAAGCCATTGCTAACCAATCTTTAGAGATTCTTGATGACCTTCATTCTACAAATGAAGAACTTTCAGTAAAGGTTATTCATTTAGAAGAATCTAATGAGTTTTTGAGAAATGAAAATAATGATTTATTATCTAAACTTGATTCGCAAAACTTCATCTTGTATTTCTTTAAAGAGTTTGAATGAGGATTTAATTTTAAAAATCAAATCTCTTTCCTCATCAATAGAAGATCTTAAGAAGCAAACACATGAGCTAAATCATTTGCATGATTCTACTATTGACTCTTTAAAGAAACAAAATGATGATTTTATTTCTAGAATTGCTTTATTTGAAAAAGAGAATTATGCTTTAAATGCTAAATTTGAATCTCTTACTTGTTTGCATGATGATTTGCTATTAGAACATAATATTCTTAAAACAAAATCTTCTCATGCTCACTCTAGAGATATTCATCATTCTAGTATGTTACATGTTCATAATCATGCTCATTCTGATACATGTGCACACACTAGCATTAGGTGCTTTTATTGCTCTCGCATTGGACACATGAGCTTTACATGCCCTATTCGTAGGACCTTTACTACCATTGCTAGAGTAAGTGCTATATGGGTCCCTAAAACTAATAAATGTGGATCCAAGTTTATTTGGATACCAAAGTCTTCATCTAATGTTGTAGGTGAAGCTTCTTGTATCGAAATATAGCACCGAGGAGCGTGTTGGTGGTTACAAAGCTCAAAGGTCAACTTCCAAGCAATTGTACCAACACAAACGTGACCACTATAGCCACTTTGGTAACATGCTAAACGATTCTCCTTAAATTATTTATATTTGTAGAATCTAGCATAGTTTCTCTTGATATCTTGCTACTAGCTCACATTGATATCCTTTAGTTGTCTTTTATATAAATCAATGTGAGATTTAATACTAGCATGCTTAGTTAATTTTTTTATTAATTTTTTTATCTAGCATGACTAGTTGCTCAGCTTAAATGATTAGTTCACACTATATAGTTTATCACTCATTTTCTATTAGTGTGACACAATTTATATATGCATGCTTGTTATTCTTATTCTTTATTTATAAAGCATGCATATCACTCTAGTCCATAGGAGCTTGGTTTTGATTTGAGTTAATATGATTTTAACTCTCCATCTTTAAAGTTTTTGAAATAGTTACTTCTTGCCGGTTTGTATTTAATATGTCATATTTATCTTAATCGGTATTTGTGAATATATGCGTTTAGCACAAGCTTCTTATCACTTGACAAGTATATACTTATACTTTCTCTTTAACCTTGTCCTCACATAATATATTTATTATTGATTCTCATGTTTTATTTTGATTAAACCTCTTATGAATCAATTATGTCTTTGCCTAATAAAGCTTATTTATATGTGTTTTGAATTTGTGATAGTTTTTCAAACATTCATTAAGGATACATGACTATATTCATTAAAATTTCTATTTACATGTAGATCATGTATTCTTATGTTGATATTTTTTAGTATAAATATCTTTATGTGGGAATATGAGTTAAGCTAAAGTTTTATATTGACTTGAAGAGTATTTAAATATACTTCTTACCTTCAAACTTGTGCTTATCTCATACCTTAGCTATTGATTCCTTTGACCAAATTTGTTCTTCTTGAATCAATTAGCTTCTTCCTTAAAGTCTTCTCTTGATGATATCTTATTGACTTTTTGGTTGGCATTATGGCTACATGTTCTTAATTAATTTTTGATCTTTTTATGTATGCCTATTCGTGATATATATAGTTTTATATATATAAATGATTCCTAACTTTTGATATTTATTGGTTTTATACCTTTAAGTTAGGATGTTGAGAGAAAATGTTTATTAATGTCTTGCTCATGACTAATTATGGATGTTCTATTAAGAATCACATAGTTTTGTGCTTTACCTTGCATGTTAAATTTATCTCCTTAATTAGTGCATATTTTCTAGTCTGTATCTTTACAAATTACTATGGTGCACTATGAAAGCTCTTTGAAAAATGTACTTCTTGATATCTTTAGCATTTAGCCTTCTTGATCTTAATTATCTTTTTTTGCTCATTCCTTGGATTTATACTTTCTTTTTGAATTATTGTTGCCCAATGGTTTTTTGTAGCACATGAGAATACATGTAATTGATACATCATATTTCTTATGACTTTAGCTACTATGGTTTGAGCTTTTGTGTTGAGATTTTTTCATTTCTAGAGAATACACTTATTTTATAATGGCTATAGTATTTTGCATTCTCTAGATCGATCTATCATTTTATTATCTTGGGTTAATCTCAATACTTGGCTAAGAGATTTATTTTATTATGTTTTCATGAATATCTCTTTTGGACTATACTTGATAAGAGATTAATTCATTTATTTGTGATCTCCTGCTCTTATCCTTGCTTAGTAAAGAGTCTAAATTATTTTGTTCATTCAAAATATATTGCCCTCTTTGTGAACTCTATGCTTGAGCAAGTATCTTTAGTGTTAGTGACTTAAGATTAAATGAGCACATTTCTCTTGTTAATGGCCTACCTCATTAATTCTAATTAGTTATGTAGCTTGCTTATTTATGATATATTGTTAAGATATATAATTTGGTTCACTTTCACTCATCTAGCTATTGTTTTTCTTTTTAATCTATATATGATATGCTAGTTTACATAAACAAGATATGTGATTCTTCTAAATGTAATTTGTATCCTATTTTAGATACATATGTTTGTTCTCTAAAACTAGTTTTATAAAGTTTTGATTAGATCTTGTTTCTCTTGGAAGTTTATGATTCCTTTCTTTAAGTCTCCTTCCTTATTAGTCATTAGCATGTATCTCTTAAATTTCTCTCACTTTTGAGTTATGATTTCATCGTATTATCATTTACATCTCTTCTTGATTATATTTGCAATCATTTATATGAGAATGACTCTTTTCCATATTTTTTATTGATTTATGAGATTTTATCATAAATATGGGTTTGGTATTTTTTTTATGAGATTTGTTGGATCATGTTTAACTTGTTTATTTTTATTGATAAAAGATCATAATGGTTGAGTAGTCCTATATTATCATATTATGTGATTATCAAACTAATTTATTACTCTACTTTGACTACTCATGGATTACCACATATGGGCCCTTGCTATTTGAACTTTATGGTTCATTATGTACCATTAGCAAGGTTTGGATTTTACCCGTTGATGGGTACATATATGGTGAAACATACCTAGTCGGTTGATTCTTTCTTAATTAGATAATCATGGACATGATGTTTGAGTTTTATTTTTATTTTGATTTTTGAGCTATATTATGTCTATCATCATGATTGTTCTTAATTGTCTTTATTCTTTTTCATGATGACATTTTCTCAAAGAATAACAGACATTGATCTATCATATTTAAATACGAGATCCTTCTATATAGATTAATGTATGCCATCTTTTGATTATACGTGCTTAGTTGGAATATTCTTTTTATTTTTTCATCTTTAGCGGCTATTAATTGGATCTTCTCTTGACTAAAGATGACATTATTCGTCTTTTGACGATATTGTAGTCTTATATGCATTGAGCAGGGGGGAGAAATCCATAGTTGATTTACCTCCAAATATTTTAGTTATATATTTTATGTTATAAGTGCTTTGGAACTATATACGCATATTTTGAGGGGGAGCAAATTAATTGATTCAATTTATTTATACCCTTAAATATGTCGTATACCTAGTTCATCATGGACCCATATTTTCTTCTGTTTCATATCCTATTGATTGAGGTCATGATATTTTTTATTTGTGAAGGACTTATGAGAGTGTATGCAATTGTCTTCATCATATTATCTCTCTTTTATATGGGTTAACTAAGTCATCTTGTTAATATTAACTTTCATATCTTATCTTGATGACTATTGTGCTTTCATTGTTTTGGCTTTCCTTATATGCTTAATTGATTTGGCTTTTCTTATTGAGGACTTACCTAAAATTCTTGTTTATCTATATTGGTAATACTTTGAGGGGGAGCATTTAAGTCGACTGAATGTCTCCTTCTCAAGTATTTTTCTCCTTTACCTTCATGTTTATCTAAAGGATATTCACATAGCATGATAAGGTAATTTAGTTCAAATGCATTAACTTTGGTAAGCAAATAGATTTTGCAAATAAAGAGATTATTTTATATCAATTACTTTACAATTATCTAATCCTCATGGGCTTTTGACTGAAATCCTTGATTGAAATCTTTTATTTCAATTGGTATATCGCTTTCTTTCAAAACTAGAGTTTTAATTCATATAATATTATATTTTGGAGTTTCTTTCTTGGATTTCAAGTTGGTAAAACTATTTTTTGATTTTTTTTCATTTTATTTGTTTTACCAACTATATTGTGTTTTGACATGCTTCTTTTAAATATTGGATGTTCTACATTGGCAATATAGCTTTATAAACTTGTCATTACACCCTTCTCCCACTATTTTTTATTAGTATATATTGATCATGATTGTCTATAAGTTCCCCATGCTCTGATTTTTATGCTTGAGATTGATTTTTTTATCTCCTAGTATGGGGGAGCCTATTTTTGATCATGTCAAATGGGGAGAAGTAAGTTTAAGTATTTATTTATAAGTAATCTAAGTAGTATGCTTTTAGTGATATTGCTTATATCTCTTGTAAATTAGTGATACATGCATCTATTGTATCCAGACTAAACTTAACCGATTTGCCATAATCAAAAAGGGAGAGATTATTGACCCAATGATTGTATCATGTTTTTGAATATGGTTAATCTGTTAAGTTTAGCATTTCATTATCACTAATCTTAATACTATCGCTATAGCATTTATACTTATACATATACCTTTGGTGATATGTGCCTATTGGTTTACATCTTAGTGATATGAGCTTATCTATCTTAAATTTAATCGGGTTGCCAAAATCAAAACTATGTTTTTGATTGTGGTCATTCAATTAAGTTTAATCATTATGATATCACTAACATTTATGCTATCACCTTAGCACTTATACTTAAACTCAGCATTGTCCTAACGTGCATTAAACTTATCATACTTGCTACTATGTATATTGCTTTGTTCGTCTAACAAGTACATACAGAAAAGCAATAAACAAGATCAATGTGGACATATGCTATGAAGAAATTATGGTGGGCCAAAGTCGACCGGATCCCACAAGATTTCTCTGAACCACCCGACGACATCTTTGAGGTATTCAATTTTCACAAACTGGATATCTTAGGACATCTGCCGCCAAGGAAAAAAGCCAGCACCTATCAAAGGAAGAAGCCAAGCCATGCCATCATCATTTCACGACTCTGAAGAAGTCTGCACCTGCTAAAGTATTTTTGGAGTCTGTAATGAGTCTTAGGAATAATTGTAAACACAAGAAATCGATGGCAAAATCGAAAGCTAGGGTAGAAATTAGCCCAGGATCATTTTTAGATGAAAATCGGCATACCGACGGTATACCGGTCTATACCGACGACATACCGATTTTGTTCACAGAAAGTTTCTTTCTACAAAATCGGCATACCGACGGCATACCTGTCTATACCGACGGTATGCCGATCCAGTAACGTTTGAAATTCCAATGGACGAATTTCGAGCGTTTAATGATCCCAACGGCTATATTTCTAGCCGTTGTATTCCAGACTGGTATACCGACGATATACCGGTTTGCTGACTGAAAAGTTGCCTTTGGCTCTTTTTAATGCTTTGGTTATAAATAGTCTTGAACCCCTTCATTCAAGGTTGATCCTTTGAGCCTAAAAATTTCTAAACCACCAAAGCCTATCCACAAACAACTCTACAAAGCTTTCATTTGCCATCCACAAATTGTGTTAGAGTTATTGAGTTGAAAAGTAAGATCTTCATCTTATTGTATAAGGAGATCAAAACATATTGTGAAAGGTTGAAGTTGGAGAGTCTTCGTATCCAAACTCTCGGTTGAAGTTGGAGAGTCTTCGTATCCAAACTCTCGGTTGAAGTCGGAGAGGCCTTCGGATTAAAGCTCTCGTGTAAGAAGTTGGCGAGTTCTTTGGATCCAAACTCGTGTGTAACTATTTACTCAAATAGTAGATTAAAGTCGGAGAGAGTTCCGGGACTGGAGTGCCTCTTGGGAGGATACCAGGATATATCGTGTGTCGGTATTGTTATTGCTTCTTCTCTTGCACTTATATTTTTAAATTGCCCATTAGCTTGTGCTAAGTGCTTGATTAGTTAGCGTGACCCTATTCACCCCCCTTCTAGGGTTCCTACAATTGGTATCAGACTTGTGCAAGTCCCTTAGGGAGCCGATGCCGTACAGGCGCCCTTTCTTAAAGCCGTCGACGGTATATACGAACAAGTCGTTACGAGCGGCCATAGAAGAGGGCGTCCGGACAGGCGTCGTTTCACCGACATCCTCGACAGCAGTTGACTGAGCCCGACTAAGGGCCTCACGATACGCAGCCTATCAAATGAATGTGTTATACTATAAGATTTATCTAAGTTGTAATCTAAATCCTATGTTTACTAAGTTATAGTATGAATCCTAAGTTTATCTAAGTTTTATTGTACGAATACTTTTAATTCTAACGTTAATATAAACATAAATATCGGTCTCCTTGGCCCTATCGTCGATGAAGGTCCCGTCCTTCCGTCTCTTGTGCGTATGCTGGAACACATCGTGCATGGTGACCGATTCTGGTGCCTTTCCTCCTTCACCACCCGTTGGGTCTGCATATGAATTTTTCGTAGAATTTAATTAACTCCGTATATTAATAATACCAAATTCGATAGTGAAATAAAATTGCGGTATCTCACCAGATCTGCAAGCGCCGCTGCGTGGGACCTCGATCCCTCTGTATGAAGCCCCGTGGCCTGTCGGTTCGCCTTCGCCTTCTCCGATTTCTTTGTGCAGGAGTATCCATCATATCTAAGAGCTCCTCATAATAGTCCTGTCGGATCCAATTCGGCCTCTGCCCCATTTTCAGGTCATGAATCATATCCTGTATCTTCTTCGAGGCAGCACTTCTGTAGGTCCTGCGGATCATGTCCTCGCGATGGGGGGCCACCAGAACGCCGTCTGACATACAAATTAAATTATCGCATAATTTAAAAAATTGTTGATTAAAGAGTAACTAATAATTAACCAGAAGCTATAGATATGTACCCTCAACTCGTCGAGCCAAACGTACTTCAAGTTTGGGGGCACCGACGAAAAGTTGAGGTAGGGACCATAGAAGTTAGCCCTGATAATTTCTCCAAGAGCCCTGGCAACATTAAACGGAAAAAACCTACAAAGAAGCAATGACTGGACTATTAACTTGAAAAAATGAAAAAATTTAATAAATTATCTTAAATTTACTTACGAGGTCCCCGCGGGCCATAGCTCTCGTCGGAACTCGCCTCTCGGCCTCTCTGGTTGTCGGAGGATCCGCGGGTCCGTGTATGTACTTTCCAGTAACCGGATAGAACCGAGTATGGGGTACTCCGGGGCCCACTGTGGAGTAACTGGTAGATCCACTGGTGGATCCGCTGGTGGGTTCGATAGCAGAACGGATCCGCTAGCAGATCTGGACTCGTGCCTCGATGAAGTTGTCGATCGACGGCGGGATGCGTCTGTGCCCGGGGTACTCTCGGGTCGGGTTCCCTGGATGGGGTCATATCCCAGGAAGATTAAATGTGACCACGACCACCAGCACCACCACGACCACAACCACCACCACGACCACCACCAGCAGCATGACCACGGCAGCCATCATGACCTGTAAATAGAACACATAAACATAATTAACAAATAGAAGTATAAATGAATATAAAATTCTAAACTAAAATATACATACCACCAGCAGGGAGTCGAGTGCCGCCGCGACGAAAAGGACTGGGAGTGCCATCTACAAAAAGAAAATCATACAATAAGTAAATGATCGAATGAAAAAACATGAATTCACGTAATTGCTTTTATGAGGTCAAACTTAATTCACGTAATTGGAAGTATTTTTAATATACAACAATATTTAACCTAATCATCGTCATCTTCGTTCTTATCCACGGCCTCGTCTTCATCATCATCATCCTTATCCTCATCGTCAATTTCATCTGTATCCTCATCCCCATCAAATTCGTCTTTCTTCTTCTTCTGCCTCAATATTTGGGACATGACGCCTCTTTCTCCCCTGGTTGACAGCTAAGTCTTCTGTATCAACCTCTTCATCCCCTCTATTTTCCTCAACAATATCTTCAACATCCATTATATCCGACTGTTGTCCCAAGTATTGGGACTTTTCGATCTGGTCCTCTTGGTATGCTAGGTCTCCAACGTTGAATGTATTTCTAGATTTAATCTTGCATACTGCCCACCAGTCAAATCGATCTCTACGATGCCTTGGGTAGCTTATATAGTAGACTTGAACAGCCTGACTTGCTATCACAAATGTATCGGATCCTCTATACCTCCTGCGATGATTTATATCGACAAATCCAAATTGTTTATCGATTCTCCAACCGATATTTGGTGTCGTATCGAACCACTCACATTTGAACATTATAATATGCATATCATATGGGCCAGTATATTGTAAATCTACAATATCCCGAAGCACTCCATAATAGTCAAAGTTCGGCTCGTCGTCATAGATGGTGTCTCTTATACAAACACCGAAATCCTTGGTATTGATGCCGTCATTGATAAATTCGACATTTATAGCATTCTGAGTTGCCTTAAACCTGAAGCCATTAACGACATATCCTGGACAAGTCTTGTTTGCTTCTTCGGTCCCAATGCCAGATAACGAACACTCTCATTAGTGACTGTTGTTTCAGGCAATAAAACCTGTAAACAAATATTTATTATTTAAATGTTTTAGATTATATATTTATAATCTCAGTTATAATCTCAGTTACTTACGTATTTGCGAAACCATGACGGAAATGTACAATCAACCTCTCTTTGAAGTCCCTCATTGGTAATATCGGATGTCCTCATTTTGACTTCATCTCTAAATATACGGTTAGAAGAATAAGAATATATAAGTGTAGTCACTTACTTCAACAAATTAGAGATTATAACGAGTGCAAGTGTACTGACTTACTTCTCCAAATCACTCACTTCTTGTATGTCATAGTTTAACAAAACATATCGGTGAGCGGCATCATACTCGTTGTCAGTCAACCACCGTTTTTTACTAGCCCCAACAGGCTTGCCCCTTACATTGAATTTACCTCCATCCTCAACGTCCTTATCATTCCTTAGAGGTCTATTTCGATTTGTCTTAACATGAGTATCGAAATAAATGGAGCAGAAGTTTGACACCTCTTTGATAAGATATGCTTCGCATATCGAAGCCTCTATGAGACTTGTTGCCAACTTTCTTCTTTAGATGGTGTAGGTATCTAGAGAGACAAATTATCTTAAGAATTAAGAATGAATTTTAAAACCCACTGAAATTCAACTTAAATTATATCGATTTTTATATACCTTTCAAATGGGTACATCCATCGATAATGAACAGATGCACCGACACGGGCTTCGTATGCTAGATAAATCGGTAGATGCTCCATGTTGTCGAAGAAGCCAGGAGGAAATATTTTCTCCAACTTGCAAATTGTTAAGATAATTTTCTCTTCAAGTTCAACCATGTGTTGCACAGTCAACTTAATTGAACAAATATCCCTGAAGAATATAGATAGTTCGGCCAACGGAACCCATACAGTAGAAGGCAACAACTCTTTCAAAGCAATGGGCAGTAATCTTTCCATAAACACGTGGCAGTCGTGATTCTTCATTCCCGTTAGCTTGAGTTCATTGAGATCAACGTATCTAGACAAATTCGACACATAGCCGTCAAAAAATTTTAAAGTAGATACCCACTTGCAGATTATTAATCTATCTTCCTTTTCAATGTGTATTGTGCTATCGGCTTAGTTAATTGTCCACCAGCTCCCCTTGTATCAAGTTCAGATAAGGACGCTTGCATATCTTGGCAATATCTTGTCTTGCTTTTGGATTGTCCTTCGTCTTTCCTTTAATATCCATGGCGGTATTGAAGACATTACCAAACACATTCTTTTCGATATGCATAATATCAAGATTATGCCTTATAAGATTATCTTTCCAATAAGGCAAGTCCTAGAAGATACTCCATTTGGTCATGTTATGGCTTTGTCCGAAGCCATCGACACGATTGTTCGATGGATCTTCCATTACAGTGGGCAAGTCCTTCACATCTTTCCAAATATCGTATCCCGACAATCTGGCAGGCGGATGAGAAATTTTTTATTTTTCAGCTCTGAACGCGCCCTTGTCCTTTCTCTAAGGATGACTCGGGGCAGCAGAAATTGATGATGACAATCAAATAAAGAAGTTTTTCTCCATGCTTAAGGCGGAAGCCTTACTATTTTGCATGCATATCGGACAAGACATGGTGCCGTGAGTACTCCATCCCGACAGCATACCGTATGCGGGAAAATCTTTGATTGTCCACATCAATGAAGCTCTCATCTGAAAGTTCTATTTCCTGGAAATATCATAGGTCGCGACGCCGATCTCCCACAGCTGTTTCAGCTCATCCACCAACGGCTGAATATATATCGATATTCTTCATCGGATTTTTGGGACCCGGTATGATAGCTTTCAAGAACATATAAGGAGTGTTCATACACATCCATGGTGGCAGATTGTAAGGGGTCAGAATGACTAGCCAGCAGGAGTATTGAGATCCCGACTGCCTGAAAGGGGCGAAGCCATCAGAACATAGCGTCAGACATACATTTCTAGGCTCTGCAGCAAAATCTGGATGACGCAAATCGAAATATTTTGCCTCTCCATCTGAAGAATGTGACAATTCTCCATCGTCCTTTGTGCTCTTCATTGTGCCACGTCATGTGTTCTGCTGTATTCTGAGACATATACATCCTATGCAAGCGCTTCG
>JANAVB010040057.1:0-39801 GCA_029216955.1 Iris pallida | reverse complement strand
GAGGACAGAGTGAGGAGGGGGCTTGGACCACGGTTCAAAATCGGAGGGTACGGCGAGGTGGTGGACACGATCGCATATCGCTGAGACTAGGAGGGGCTCAACTTCTACGCAGGGATCGGACAGGAGGTCAGGGATAGCCAGGAGAACAGGACCTACGGTGGGCCAGGCGCACACAGGTGGACGGGAGGGACAAGCCAGGACTACGTGGAGGCCTCGAGCGACGGAGTCAGCAGGGGCGGCTGGCCTAGTTATCGGGGGGAGAGGGACTGCTACGAACGTGAGTGCCCGGCCGGCCCCGACGATCCTGCCTCGAAGCTCGAGCTCGCGGCCTGTATCCTGGGCAGATGCGTGCAAGGTGGAGATTGCAAAGACTCCGGCATCGATGGAGTAGTTGCACCTCTGACGGTTGGGGGTGAGCTCTGTGCGACTTTCCGGCTGAGGAAGTGGCGAAGGTGACGGCATTCTGGGAGAATACTTTAGTATTATATGTTTGGGTAGCAAGCCCCTCTACGGGCAGATCCGTGGTTATGCGGATAGAGTCTGGCGCCGAAGGGTAGCATGGAATTCTTCTCCAAGGAGAACGGCTTACTTCGTTAAATTTGGGATGACAGAAGATGTGGCTCGGATTCTCCAGGGAGGGCCATGGACGTTCGATGGACGCCTCATCATACTGAAGCAATGGACCCCTGACTTGAGATGTGAGAAGGAGGTGCTGAATGCGGTGCCTGTGTGGGTTCGGTTCCCTGAATTCCCGGTACGCTTCTGGAGTGTTCTCCTTCTTATGAGACTTGCCAGCCTCATTGGCAAGCCGATTAAGGCGGACAATGCCACCGCCTTCTGGACTAGGTTGATGTATGCTCGGATATTTGTGGAGATTGACGCCAGGTTGGACCTGCCAGAGCAGTGAAGTACCGGACACCTATGGCCAGATTCTTATGCAGAAGGTGGAGTATGAGTGGGTTCCCCCCAGATGTCCGGTGTGTGTCTGCTTTGGGCATCTCCCGAGTGCTTGTAGGCGTGGAGGAGTTTCTGCAGTGGTGACGGAGGAGGCAGTGCAGAGACAGGTGGTGTGTAGTTAATACCCCTGTAGTTGACCAGACGGGCTTGATGGAGGATGAGATGGAGGCAGACCTTCCCTCCGTCTCTGGGGAAAACGACGGGTCTCCGACGGAGATCTTTACCGGAGCGATGGTTGAGTATAGGGGACGAGGACTATGATCACCAGGAGTATGGGACAGGAGGACAGGCGAAAAGGAGAGGATAACACCTTAGCACTTCAGGTATACAGTCGGAAGCGCCAGGCTACGGAGTCGCATAGTGAGGACAGCCGACAAGGTGGGGCGGAGAGAGTGTGGAAGGTCAACCCTAAATGGGTTGCGGCAGCCGCTTCTTCAGGGGGATAGAGATGAGGAGTCCAGAGATATGGAGGTTGCACTCTCCCCGGGTGCGCCTTCAGAGGATGTTCAGGGGACCCCATCCGCGGAATAGATGTCGGCCCTTGCCTGGAATGTCCGGGGGGGGGTGTTCTCTGGGGAGATGGAGGGAGATTAGTGAGGTGCTGAGGAAGGAGAAGTGTGAAATCTCGATCTTACTAGAGACTAAGATCAGGGGGGGCGAAAACCCTGTCTCGTAGAACCCTACGGACTGGGTCCAGCTCCACAACCTTGGTCTCTGTGATATGGCGAGAATCTGGGTTAGATGGAACGGAGCTAGTTGGGAGGGGAGGAGGTCTTCATGACTGACCAGCTGGTGGCCATCTCCTTCACCAACAAGGGTGGGTTCCGATTCTTACTTGGTGCTGTTTATGGGCACAATGACAGAAGGCTGCGGGAGGTCTTGTGGCAGGACATCATTAGGCTGAGTACATTGGCAGTGCATCGTCATCTCCCCTGCTTATTATGGGAGACTTCAATGCCACGCTATATAGGGGGGAGAAGCTGGGGGGGCGGCCGGTGCCGGACCAGATTCTATCAGACTTTCAGTCCTGCCTTCTCTAGTCCGGGCTCAGGGATCTGGAGGGGTGGGGCACATATGGACGTGGCACAACAAGGCGGTGGTTGGCAGGGTGGCTTGCCAGCTTGATCGGGCTTTGGGGAACAGTGATTGGTTCCGCCTATTCCCTTCTGCTGGTTGCTGAGGGGCTTCCTGCGGGGACCAGTGACCATTTGCCGATCCTGGTGCACTTCGTGGAGAGTCCCAGATGGAGAGCCCGTCCGTTTCGGTATGACAACAGTTGGTTTTTTCGCCTGGCTATGAGGAGACTGTGGCGGGGGTCTTTGTCAGGATGTGGTCGGCACTGCTCAGTTCCGTATGGTTCACAGGCTGAAGAAGACCAAACGCGCCATCAGAGATGGGTGAGGGCCCTCCCCCGGACCTCCTTACAGGAGAAGGAGGCGGAGTTGAGAGACTTGCAGTCAGACCTTCAGGGAGACATTATGAGTGGAGAGTTGGCGGCTAGAGAGAAGAAGATGGCTGCAGAGGTCAACACCTTGCGACTCCAGCAGGAGATTAGTGCGGCCCAACGGGCCAAATGCTCCTGGCTCAAGGATGGGGACCGTTGCACCAAATTCTTCTATGATGTCATTCGGGCTCGCCAACACCGGAACTGCATCCAGAGACTTCTAGGCAGTGATGGGCGCTTGTGACCGACCAGGTTGCTATCCAGGAGGAGGCTGTCCGGTTCTACTCTGAGCTTTATCATCAGACGGACTATCCCACGGTTTTCCCGCAGCTGACTACGAAGACGTTGATTACTGAGTATGGCAACAGTCTTCTTATGGCTCCTATCCGGATGGAGGAGGTGGAGGCGATTGTGATGCAGGCTGATGCTTCCAAGTCCCTGGGCCGGACGGGTTCTCCAGCGGCTTCTACAAGCGCCATTGGGGTTCCCTCAAGGCCCAGGTTCTAGAGGCTGTTCAGGAGTTCTTTGAGACGGGCAAGCTCCTGAAGGAGCTGAACCACACCTTCCTGACGCTGGTGCCCAAGAAGGAGGGGGCGACTTCTCTTGCTGACTTCCGACCGATTGTTTGCTGTAATTATTTGTATAAAATAATTACTCATCTTATGTGCAGGAGGACGGAGGACGCTATGCAGGGCCGGTTTCTTGGAATCAGGCGACATTCATCAAGGGGTGGTCTATTGCTGAGCATAGCCTACTGGCTCATGAGAAGATTCGGTAGTTCCACAAGCCAGGAGGGATGAAAGCGTGTGTGAAGCTTGACCTGACCTGAGAAAGCCTACGACACTGTCAACAGGGACTTCCCCTGTCATTTGATGGGTGCGATGGGCTTCTCCGAGACATGGGTGGACAGAGTCAGAGCGTGCATCACCTCCCCTACATTCTCGGTTCTCATTCAGGGTATACCTTACGGGTTCTTCGGCAGCAGCAGGGGGCTTCGGCAGGGGGACCCGCTTTCCCCTACCTATTCACCCTCGTGATGGAGTATTTTACCTGTTTGATGGACATCGCGGTGCATCGGGAGAGGATTGTACCGATATTAGCAGGGTATCACCGGTGGTCTCACACCTCATTTATGCGGATGATCTATTGGTATTGATGAGGCCTTCCATGCGAGGGATGAGGGAGCTTGCGGTAGTGATGGAGGAGTTCGGACAGTTATCGGGTCTTCGGTTGAACAGGGACAAGAGCAAAGTTTACTTCAACAGCTCTTGCACTTTGAAGGAGGAACGGGCCCTGGAGCTTGGGGTGGAAAAGGGTGACCTCCCGGTGAAATATCTGGGGGTGCCACTATCTGTCAACTACGCGAAGGACCGAGAATGTCAGAGTCTGGTGGACTTTGCGCAGAGGAGGGTAGAGGGCTGGCAGGCGGCTGGCCTATCTTTTGGAGGGCGTATTGAGCTGGTACGATCGGTTATATCTGCTATTGCTTTGTTTTGGCTCCAATCTATTATGGTCCCTTTGGCTACTATCCGAAAGATTGAGGGCATATGTGCCAAGTTCATATGGCATGGGGGATTCATGCCATCTCTTGGGAGCAGCTCTGTCGTCCTAGGAAGGAGGGAGGTGTGGGTCTGCGTTCCCTAGTATCTGTCAGGGAGGCGGCGGGGATCAAGCTGGCGTGGAGGTTCCTTCAGGACGGTTCTCTTTGGTCGGCTTGGATGTCTAGTCGGTATCTCCGGGGTAGGAACTTCTGGGTATGTGACATTGACAACAACTTCTCTGTGTCTTTCACGCATATCCTGAGGAACCGACCTGTACTTCGGAAGGCTATTCGGAGGAAGACGAGGGAGGGAGGGAAGACGGACCTATGGCTTGATCCGTGGATTGCAGGTCAGTCTCTCCTGGAGATTCTGGGTCCCCAGACGGACGGTGTGGCGTACAGAGGTCTGACTTGTAGGCACATCATCAGGGGTGGGGTCTGGAGACCAGAGGAGTATCGTTTCACTGCTCAGTTAGGAGGGGAGATCAGGCAGGTGCAGATCACTCCTGATGTACTGTCTGACGTCTGGGTTTGGGCCCCTCCCGGCTACACGGAGGGTGCTGGGGAGTTCAGATTTAGCAGCTGCTACGATCTTGTTCGTTCCTACTTCGACAAGATCGAGGAGTACGACTTTATATGGGGGAAGGGCCTTGCCAGAAAGATGCAACTGTCTGCATACAAACTGGTGCTCGGCCGGTTGCTTACTAGGGACAGACTGCTTCGGTTCGGGGTCCCAGTCCCTGACCCTAAGTGTGTTTTGTGTGAGACAGAGAATGAATCCATTGGGCATCTGTTCTTTCAGTGCCAAGTGGCGTGGAGCATCTGGGCAGAGCAGAGCCGGAGATACTTGGGAGGGGTTGGAAGGGAGCGTGACTTCAGAGAAATCCTTAAGTGGATTGGAGATTGCAGGGGCCAGGAGCAGAGCTGGGCCAGACGTGCTAGATTGAGGCTCGCTGCATCAGTTTGGCATGTCTGGAGGGAGAGGAACCGGCGCATTTATGAGGGACTGTCCACCCCACTGGTGGGCATCTTCATAACATTGAGTCGGATGTACTAGTAATGTCCCCCTGAGTTGGGATTGTATCTCTTTGCTGTAACCTTATTGAGATGATTGTGGAATAAAATTTATCCTTTTTCCAAATATATATATATATATATATATATATATATAATATAATATATATAGCCTGATATAGCGGTAATGTTCTTCCCACCCTATGTCTAGTACTAACAAGTC
Source organism: Iris pallida (assembly GCA_029216955.1). NCBI lineage: Eukaryota > Viridiplantae > Streptophyta > Magnoliopsida > Asparagales > Iridaceae > Iris > Iris pallida. Next base: position 34,623 of record JANAVB010040057.1, on the reverse strand, counting down.
AAGTCGAGTCCAGTCTAACAAGTATCAAGTACAAGTAATAGTCATGCATCCTATCACAAAGTCCAACCACGAATAACTCATGTATGACTCCATATCATGATCATGTTAGTGTCCTATGGTCTATCGTGTCAATGGAACATGAATAAATATAACATAATGCCTAGTGTCGATACTCGATGTCGGTACGACGACATCGGTACCCGAATATAATACGAACGTAAAGTACCAACAAATTCTACATCCTCTATATCAATGAACAAGAAATAAAAGTGCAACAATAAAGGAAAATACAATGAACTGGAACATTGGCAAGGTACACTTGCCTGTAGTTCCTCAAGTGTGCATACAACGGTCCGACTTCAACACTCTCAGACGAACTGTTACGAACTCCTAGAACATAGTAAAAACTACCAATTAATGACATCTCGATGTCATAACACACACCATATATAGTCTCAACAAGGCATATTCTAATTGAAATAGTACATAACCATATATAACCATATCTACTATATAGTTTCATATTATGATCAAAAAAATTTATATAAAAATAAAATATAACATTTTAATTCTGTAATATTTATTAAAATATTTATAAATAATATTTAACTAAAATATTTACAAGGAAACTATTATATAAAGTTACTATATCAACTAGTAGCACCGTTAGCCAACTTGTCGAGCGGATCGGACCTGAAAACAAGTAGATTTTTAATAAGTAATAATTCTCAAATAAGTCAGAAAACTAATGGAAAATAGGTTTTTACAATGAAAGACACGAAATAAACATTTTAGAAAAGTGCTATGAAGGTTCAAGTTCGAAAACTATATTGGTTTCAAGAAATTTCTACTTTCTATAACTTATACGACGGAAACGAATTTTTTAAAATATGACAAACGACGAGATGACCAACGAGCATATTAGAATAATAGAACAAGATGTTAAGACCATCACCAATATTTTTTTAGGTCAAAAGACTGCAAGTCGCGGAAACAAGCGTGCACCAAAATAGGTTTAGTCTGGACCAACGATCGTGCAATGCGTGCCACGGACAAACGGAGTGGAACCAGGGCCGTGCTTCTTGGAGATGGAAGAGGACATGTAGGGGTACGTGTTAGAATTGGTTTCACTTCTAAAAGATCAATAAAAGTAGATGAAACCCATGTGCGAAGATGTCAAACCTGGGTTCGAAATTTTAGTACGGCTGAAAATAATCTTCAAGTTCGGCTTTCAAACGAGCAAAAAATTAGACGAAACTCCTCCCTGACTTGATAGGTTTGAAGAGGGGTCTTTTAGGGTCGGTGGAGGTGGTAGCATGTCGAAAGGTTGTTGGGATGATGAGAAAATAGCGGAAGGTTGAAGGTTGCTGGCGGGTTGGAGAGGGTAATGGGGTTCGGTTTTTGGTGTATGGAGAGAAGGTAGGGGCAGTTTATGGGTATATATATAAAGATTTGAGGGTTATAGGTTAGGGTTTGATAGAAGTTGGTTTAGGAAAGATTTGATTAGATTTAGTGGTCCAATGCACAAGATACACCAAGATGCATTCAAAAGATTGAGAAAATTTCTAAAATAGGAAAGTATATCCTGGATGTTTGAATATAGGTTTGAATCTAGCATGGCTGGACAAAATCTAAATAAGATCAATCAAATTAGTCCCAATAGGTTATGGCAATCTAACATAGGCTCTACCTAAGCTTGTTTGACTAGTATTGGTCCTATACAATTTATTGAATCGAAATAGACTCCGAAAGTCTAATAAATAGGTCTTGTGTGCCATTTGAAAATAAATAGCATATGAGAACTCAGTGAGTGAGACACTATTGATATGTGTAGTTGGTTCAAGATAGGTCAAAACCATATATTGGGTCAAAAAATTGGATCGGATTTGGGTCCCCAATTCCAATTGGAAGATTACATCGAAATTACGGTGAAGGTTAAAATGACCACTTTACTCGAAAATTGTATAAGAAAAATAAAACACAAGGGAACATGTTTAAGTGAGACATGATATACCTACGTGAATGTGGACTCGTCTAAAACACGAATATGAAATTGTTTTTGAAAAATTGGCTAATTTTGTGCTTCAAAAGTCAAAGCTACGTTAAATTGTATTTATAGGAAAAAATAAAAGTAGGAATATATTAATATTAAATATCATTTAAAATAAATAAAATAAAATAAAATCCAAAAATTCAGAGGGCTTACACCATGCGCATCCCTATGTCCCTCGAACCCGTCTCCAAGATCTCGAGACGTTCCTCAAGATCGACAAAGATACGCTCCGTCGTAGGCTCGTTGCTCCTCTTGTTGGTCTTGGTGTTCCTCTTCTTAGGCGACGCGAGCCTCTCCTGGACGTTCTCGGATGTCGACATGGCACCAATTGAACCTGGCTCTGATACTACTTGTCACAGACTTAGTGTTTTTTCCTACTCGCTTTGTGCGGCTCACGAACTTCCTACTCGAAGATCCGTTCAAGCCTTCTCCAAACACTTATCGCTAAGAATCAGAAAATGTAGAGCAAAAGAGAGATTTAATATTGAAATCTTCACTATACTAGAGAAAGAGTACAACTTCCTGGGTGGTGAGTAGCAAATGAATCTCCCACTTATTTATAGGGCCTCAAGCACCTTACATGAAACTTCTAGTCCTCTACAAGGAACTTCTAGGCCTAAGATATTTACATAACGAGAAGATTCTAGAACTTCTAGAAACTTAGAGAAGCCTCATGAAAGTTTCAAAAGGACTCCACCATATTCCGGAGAATTCTAGAGCCTTCCAACAAAACCTCTTAGCTTGGTATGTGTTGTAAAATCATCTCCATAGGGCTGGACATGGATGACTCGCCATGGATCGGAGATGCTCAAGTGAAGAGTGGAACCATGAATTCGAGCCGTGGTAGGCTGGGGTGTGTGGTGTAGGCTTATGTGGGCTGGAGCTCACCTCAGCCCCAAGATGGTTCAACCAATGGCTGCAGTGATGATTGAGGACCGAAGATGCTTTGGTGATGATCGGAAAGCCTCAACGACAACCGAAGATTGCTTAAAGATGCTCGACGATGATCGAAGCTAGGTCTTGATGTCTCGACGTCGCTCGGTGATGACCGGAGCCCAATCTCAACAATACTTGGAAGTTGGATCGCTCTTGGAAGCCGGATCGGACTCAGAGCAACACACAATCAGTTAGAACTCGACTAGACTCAGTTCAAGACACAGTTAGTTGGAACTCGACTCACTGGAGAAATCTAGGATTGCGGCGAGAAATTCCGCCGCTCGGCGGCTCAAATCACAGCCCAGGTTGGTTAGTACTGTGGAATCTAGAGTTTCTAAAACTAGGGTTACTATAGTGCACTTTCTCTATTTCTACGTCTATTTTTTTTTTGGGGAAAGTTGGGATTTTTTTAGAGACCCTTATACCATATCAGAGTTTAGAGCGTGGAAAATGTAACCTATATTGGAATGTGTGCCACCGTGGGGTATATATACCCGTTGGCTAGTGGTAGGATTGCAGCCTATCCGATGTGGGACTATACATCTATACATCTGTCTCTAAAAGGCCATAATGAAAAATGTTAAACAAGATAAGTAATTGGTAATACAAGAAAAGATATTAAGAACTGAAATAGTAATGACAGATTAGTTTCAAATGACGACAAGAGGTATGAAAAATGTTAAATCTTTTCCACTTGGCCCATTGCTTCGGCCTTGTATAGTTGTTATTTTGCCTAGGAAGTAATATAAATATTATCTTACACCTCTGCTTTTATTGCAGTCACCCCTTTGTTTGCCAATGTTATTATCCTCTGCAAATATGGAGGTCTTAAGATCGATGAAGCTTGGAAAATATACAGAGGTATGAAAAATGTGAGTCTTTTACTGGAGATATCAACTACCACATCATATTACTTTTATATTGACAATGTAATCAAAATTGCAGTGGTTTAATGATGTTTCCTGTACTGATATCTCGACTAAGTGTGAGGATGCTCTTAATCTGCTCTCAGATTCCTTTGGGTGTAAAGTATGGCTATCACCATGGACATATGTTTTCATTCTTTCCCAGTTTGCAAAAATAGTTGCCTGTTGCTTGTGAGGAGGTTATCAATGCACAAGTTTCTCTGATGAAGATACTGATGTGTGTATTTTGTTTTTCCAAGATAATAGAAATAGTATTGCCAGAGTTGGAAGAAATGCAAAATGCCCATGTTGTTTCCATTGGTGCTGAAGCACTATGCTCCTTGAACCCTGATTACGAGGATGGGTAGGAGTTGATGTTCCTTAGGCATATATTTTCTTAAAGTTAAACTTGTTTAATAGCAATTTTAAAAAAACAGTTCAGTTTATGCTACTTTTTAAAGTTGCATCCCCCCCCCCCAATGTAGGAAATATTCTGAATTAGCACTCGATACTCGAATAAGCATGGCACTTTTTGGATCATTCTCTGCAGCAGAGTACGTTGCTGCACAGCGCGTTAGGTGAGTTAACTCTCATTTGAACCTGTTCTCCATTTTTTATGAGCATGTGTTTGTTTGCCAGGGGTGGTGGTGCAAATGGGTTGTATGGACCTAAATTTCTTCCTGTTTATCCTGTTTTTAACCTGATCCATACTTGAAAGTATGATCCATGCTGGATAAACTCCACGGTTCAATTGTTGTAACTCCAATTGTTTCAAGTATGTAGCTGGCAACTTTTACTAGACTCTTGAAAAACCAAATTGACCCATTTAGCACCATAAAAGTTTAGTTTAAAAAAGTTTTACATATGGAAACAGAATAGTTCATACCGCACCTGAACCTGATGGACGACAGCAAAAGGACCCTATCTGAACCTGATCCTCATCTGAGGCTAAATCACAGACTTGAAGTTCATTTGGGCCAGCTCTTGGTCACGCAAGACCCACCTCACCTACTTGCACCCCTGGGTTATGTTTGTAAGCTTCAGTTACCTTAACCTCTTGTTGTTTTCTGATATGGGCTAGAACAATACTTTTTACAAGTGCCACCCTGCAAGTGGTTACACAAACTTTCACTGATAGGTGGGCCATGTGTTGTGCATGGGGAATGTGGTGTTTTGCCCTGGTCTACATGTCAGGAAATGTTTGTGGAAATGCTGCTTTCCTGGGCGTTTGTGAACAGCATTTTCTGGACTCTATTCCTTTTCATTTTAAAGCATGTTGGCCTCATTTATATAGGTCCCCCCTTTTTTTGTTTTTATCCTTTTTGTTGTGGCATTTAGGGACCCCTACTTTTTGTGTATTATATATAATATATATATATATATATATATATATATATTATATATATATTGCACATCGAGTCGTGGTGTACTGGTAACACCACCGTGCACCGGGGGTGAGGGCCGGGTTCGAGCCCTCCCTCCCACGGAGGTGGCTGGGTGGCAGTGGCCACGGCCTCCGGGCCAAGGTCGGGTGGAGTCGTCCACCGGCTTTGGTTTATATATATTATATTATATATATATATTATATATAATATATATATTATATAATATAATAATAATAAAATAATAATAATTGAAAATGTCTCTGGGCGATCGGGCACCAAACCCTAGGGGGTCCCTCAAGTGGGACCCCGGCGCTGCTAGCGGCGGCCGGTCGGGGGCGGGCGGCCACGGGCGGAGCGACAGGAGGCGGCGGTGGCAGGCGGCGGCGGCTCGGGAAGCGGGCGGGGTCTCGGGCGCCGGCAGCTCGGGAAGGCGGGCGGGGGCTCGGGCGCCAGCGGGGGCGGCCGGCCAGAGCGCATGATGGCGCTGGCAATGACGATGGATGCCCCGGCAGCAGTGCGCCGGGTCGGGCAGCGCGGTGGTCCCGTATCGGCTGCGGGGGATGGCCGGGGTGGCCGATGGCGTTTGTTGGGGGGATCGTGGGAGGGGCGACTCGTGGATTCCAGATCAACAACTGGAACTGGGACTGTCTCAGGGGTCGGGAGGGGTAGGCGGAGGAGGGGGCTGGACGACGGTTATGAGACGTCGGAGGGATAAGGTGGGGAGCAAGGTGGGGGGCGCGCAGAGTCTCCAAAAGATGCGCTATTTTGCTGGGAGGAAACTGGGAGAGGGATCGGGCTGAGGACGACGGCTCGTGGCCCTGCGGTGACTACTGGGAGAACAGTGGGCTGGCGTGCCAAGGCGACCATGGCGGACAAAGGAAAGGGCAAAGTGGTAGACCTGGGAGGTCAGGGTGCAGGGTCTCCTACCCCTGGGGTTGCTACCCGCTCACAGGGAATGGCTCTCCGCCCAGCGGGACGGTCCTGGGCTGAGATCTGCTCATCGATGAGGCCTATAAGTCCCACTTCTATGGAATATGTGCCACCGAAGAAGGTAGGGAGCGGCTTCCGGGCCTCGTTTCCTGCAGAGGAGATTGAGAAGGTGACTGCCTTCTGGAAAACGCTGGTGCTGTATGTCCTGGGCAACAAGCCATTCTATGGACAGATCAGGGGGTATGCGACGCGCGTCTGGTAGCCTAAAGGTAGTATGAAGATATTTGCTAGAAAAAATGGCTTCTACTATGTGAAGTTTGGGCTGGCAGAAGATATTACCAGGATCCTGCAAGGTGGTCCGTGGACATTTGGTGGCAGGTTGATCATTCTGAATGAGTGGACCCCAGATTTGCGCTGTGAGAAGGAAGTCTTGAATGCCATTCCGGTTTGGATGCGCTTCCCTGAGTTCTCCGTTCGGTTATGGTGTATCTCATTGCTGATGCGACTTGCCAGCTTGGTGGGCACCCCGATCAAGGCTGATGATGCTACAACCTTTCGGACGAGGCTGATGTATGCTCGGATATTCGTTGAGATCCGGGCTGGAGGGAGTTACCGAGTCTACTGGAGTATGAAGTGCCTTCTGGAGAGGTTCTAACCCAGAAGGTGGAGTATGAATGGGTTCCCCCAACCTGTTCACAGTGTGCGTGTTTCGGACATCTGGATAGTTCATGTCCGTCAGGAGGATCACAGTCAGCGCCATATGCTTCCCCTCTTGAGGTGCCTGGCCTACCACGGGCGATGGAGTCTCTATCCAGGGATGTCGGAGCGGAGGATATCATGCAGGAGGGGGACCGACCGATGGAGGAGGCTGGGGGGTTGCCTCACTATCTCGCCCCAGCCGGCTCCTCCTAGTGGGACTATGATCACCTTCTCAGCGCAGAGGAGTATGGTCACCAGAGGTATGGTGGCCTTGGGGAGAGAGGGGCGGTCGATGGCAGTTCTTCTGAGAAGATAGTCTATAGCAAGAAGACGTGCTGGACCACTGCGAGATAGTCCATCCAGTGTAGGGGGACAGTCCCCTGCTAGGGATGAGGCGCTCTGTGTGGACAACCCGGCCTGGGCTCTGGTGCGCTCCCAGCGACCCAGCAGTCCCCTACTGCTGGGACGGAGGAGGAGATGATAGCGACGGATGTGGTACCACCCCCAGGTGCCAGTCCAGGTGATATTCAGGGGAACCTATCTCTAAATAATTAATGACGGTAATCGTCTGGAAGTGCGGGACGCGTGTTCGTTAGGGATGGAGGGAGATTTATGGGGTTTTACACAAAGAAGTGTGACATCTCTATCCTGCTGGAGACGAAGTTTAAAGGGGAGAAGACTTTAGCTCGCCGGACCCCATCTCATTGGGTCCGACTCCACAACCTGGCACTTGCGACATGGCTAGGATATGGATCAGATGGAATTCTAATTGTTAGAATGGGGACTTGATCTTGATGAAGGATCAGCTGATTACCATCTCTTTTACAAACAAGGGTGGTTTTCGGTTCTTACTGGGAGCGGTGTACGGCCACAACGACAGACGACGGCGGGAGACCCTGTGGAGCGACATATCCAGGGTTGCCTCCGCTGCTGCTTCTTCGCACCCACCGCTTCTACTGATGGGGGACTTCAATGCCCTACTACACAGAAGGGAGAAGGTGGGAGGCATGCGGTCCCTGATCCGGTCCTATATACTTTCAGAGATGCCTGCTTCAGGCGGGACTTCAGGGGTTGTCGTGCTCGGAATTTATCTGGACCTGGCATAACAAAGCAATCTGCCACAGGGTTGCTTGCCAGCTGGATAGAGCCCTGGGCAATGGAGATGGTTCCGGCGCTTCCCCAACTCTTCGGCTGAGGGTCTGGCCGCGAGACGAGTGACCACTCCCCCATCAGGGTTGGATTCACAGACCGGCCTACTGTGAGGTCGCGTACCTTCCGGTACAACAACAGCTGGTATCTCTCTGAAGGCTACTTGGATGCTGTTACGGAGGGCCTTTCTAGCCGCCAGGATGGTACGGCTCAGTTTCGTATGGTGCACCGGCTCAAGGCCATGAAGATCCTTACGAAGCTGGGTGCAGGGTTTACCCAAGACTTCGCTAGAAGACAAGGAGGCAGAGCTCCGGACCATCCAGCAGGATATGTAATCTGACATGATGAACAGGATCTGGCGGCGAGAGAGAAGCTGATTGGGAAGTTAACATCCTGCGTCTCCAGAAGGAGGTTAGTGCGGCACAGCGTGCTAAATGCTCCTGGCTGAAGGATGGTGATCGTTGCACCAAGTTCTTCTATGACGTCATTCGGACCAGACAGCGTCGGAACAACATTTTTCAGCTGCTTGATGTGGAGGGTAATCTGGTGGGGGAGCCGGCAAAGATCCAAGAGGAGGCCGTCAGGTACTACTCTGAGTTATATTTTCAGACTGACTATTGTCTGTGTTTTCGAATAGTTACGAAGAAGTTGGTGACTCCTTATAGGAATAGCCTACTACTTGCCCCTGTGACTATGGAGGAGGTGGAGACTATTATCTCGATGGCGGATCCCAACAAAGCCCCAGGCTCGGATGGCTTTAGCAGTGGGTTTTACAAACGACACTGGGACATTCTGAAGTTCTAGGTCCTTGAGACGGTTCAAGAGTTTTTCACCAAAGAAAAGTTGTTGAAGGAGCTGAACTACACTTTCCTGACACTTGTGCCTAAGAAGGAGGGAGCGACATCGCTGGTAGATTTCAGACCTATTGCGTGTTGTAATTATCTTTATAAGATAATTACGCACCTTATGTGCCGGCGGATGGAGGGGACATGCAGGACTTAGTCTCTCCGAACCAGGCCGCTTTCATTAAGGGGTGGTCGATCGCGGAGCACAGCCTGCTGGCGCATGAGATGGTGAGGGGCTTCGGTAAACCTAGCGGGGAGAAGGCATGCGTGAAGGTGGATCTGAGGAAGGCTTATGACATGGTCAATAGGATTTCCTTTGTCATCTGATGTCTGCCATGGGTTTTGACGACGGCTGGGTCGCGAGAATCCGGGAATGCATCACGACTCCCACTTTCTCTGTCCTCATCCAGGGCATCCCATTTGGGTATTTCCAGAGCAACCGTGGACTTAGGCAAGGCGATCCTCTGTCCCCTTACCTATTCACGCTTGTCATGGAATACTTCACATGCTTGATGGACATGGAAGTGCATCGTGGGAGGTTGGTTCCATTGTTCAGGAGGATTGATCCTCCGGTTATCCACCTTATTTATGCAGACGATCTCTTGGTATCATCCAGCCATCTACGGAGAGTATGCACACGATTGCGAAGATTATGGGAGAGGAATCCCTTTCAGGCCTCCAAATGAACATAGAGAAGAGCAGGGTGTATTTCAGCTACCTCTGCTCCCAGAAGGAGGAGTTGGCCGGCGCGCTGTGAGTCGAAAGGAGCGATTTACCGGTGAAGTATCTAGGGGTTCCTCTCACAGTTAACTATGCGCGGGATCAGGACTGCCATAGTCTGGTGGAGTACGTCCAGAGAGGGTTGAAGGATGGCAAGCTGCTGGTTTATCCTTTGGAGGACACATCGAGCTGGTTAGATCGGTGATTTCAGCTGTGGCCCATTTCTGGCTGCAATCCATCTTACTTCCTATTGCCACTATCAGGAAAGTGGAGCGGATATGTGCATACTTCATATGGAGGGGTGGTATGCATGCGATCGCCTGGGATCAACTTTGTCGTCCCAGGAAGGAGGGAGGAGTGGGACTACGGTCTTTGTTGGAGATCAGGGAGGCCTCGGCGCTGAAGCTGGCATGGAGATTCATTAATAAGGGATCCCTCTGGGCTGACTGGATGCATAACAGATATGTGAAACATGGCAACCTCTGGGACTTGCCATGGACAATAATCATTCCGCCTTTCAAGACTATTTTGAGGCGTAGGGGGGTACTCAAATCTGCAATCCGAAGGGTCATGAAGGATGGGGCTGGCACGGACCTCTGGCGGGATCCTTGGATTGATCGTCAATCTCTGTTAGAGATCATGGGAGCACCGTCGCATCAGGAGGATAGAAGGGGTCTGACTTGCCAACGGATTATCCGAGATGGAGAGTGGAGGCCTGAGTTCTACCGCTATACCGAGGGGCTTGGTGAGATTATCAGGACTGTCGCCTTGGACACAGTATTGTCAGCTGATCGATGGGTCTGAGACCCGTCTGGAGTTTCTACTGGGACTGAACAGTTCCAGTTCTGGAGCTGATATACTCTCGTTAGGCGCACTTTTCCTCTGAGTACTGACTATGAGTTTGTATGGTGTAAGGGACTTGCAAGGAAGATGCAATTGTGTGTTTACCGGCTTCTTCTTGGTCGTCTTCTGACGAGGGATCGACTTAGTGCTTTTGGGGTTCAGGTACCTGACCCTAAGTGCGTGCTTTGCAGTGTGGAGAATGAATCTATAAGGCACATTTTCTTTGAGTGTGACCTGTCATGGCAGATCTGGTCTGAGCAAAGCAGGGTGTTGGGTGGATGTGACTCCGGAAAGGGGATTGGGGACATCATCACTGTGCTCCGATAGCAGAGGAAGAGGACAGGACTGGTTCCGGACCGCCAGAGTCCGACTGGCTGCCGCTGTTTGGCATGTATGGAGGGAACGAAACCGTCGTATCTTCGAGGGCTTAGTCACCCTTCCTGTAGGCATCATCCATAACATTGAATTCGATATAAATGCTATGGAAAACTGAAGGTGGGAGTCCCACCATGATTGTATGTTGTAAGATTATTGCGTCGTATTTTGGAATAAAATTTACCCTTTTCCAATATTATATATATATATATATATATATATATATATATATATATTTTCCAATATATATATATATATATTATATATATATATATATTAATATATAAGCCTAATGGAGGCGGCCGTCACGTCCCGATTATGTCGAATCGATAAGTCAAGCCTAAATCGTGCTTGTGCAAGACATGTTCGTGCTCATTTGTTAAATAGCTCTTTTGTAGAATTTGTAGCGGATAAATAGAGAAATTGAATAACACATAATGTAAAAGAAATAGCTATTTATTGATAGTTTTGCAGCGGAAACATAGGCTTTCAAACAAATGAGTAGAAAAGTGCCAAACTTGGCTTACAACTTTGAAATAATAAAATGAGATACACTGTTCCATACATCATATTTCTTTATTAACAATAAAATAAAAACACCTTCAACAGAATTCTTCAAAAACATATTTTGAATCTTCAAAATGTCGTTAGAGCTTATAGAAAGTTGAACGAGATTTTAGGGCCTCTGCAGATCTACTTGATTACCGACACCTGTAAGGACATGGGTCAGTACATTTGGGAATACATTGGTGAGCACTATCATCCTGACTCACCTAAATCAACATAGTATTCTTGTGACAACATAATTTTGAAAGATGATCCAACAAAGTTTTCCCTGCAGAGCAGTCATAGTGTGAGATAAGGATTTGATGTCCAGTCCTCCTTCCTCAGTAGGGGCACATCCTCTTCCAAGATAGCCAGTGATATTTAGTGAGATTGTCATAGCTCCAGAGAAATGTAGAGAAAATTCTCTCTATCTGAGTTATCCACTTATTAGGCACAGGGATTACTGACAGGGTGTGCCCTACTTCAATAAGGCGCTGTTGCTACGCCCTCCACTCGCTGTCTACTAAACGAGCGTTAGAGCGAATTGAGCGAGCGAGATATATCGAAGTGAGGCTAACGCAGTGAGAAGGGAGTTAAGCCCTACAATTTCATTTCCGCTTCTATCTTTTTTAAGGTCAATTAAAAATTCATATGCCATGGATGCAAAGTTATAACGTATCACTAAACAATGATCCTTACCTACGTCCGATTGTCGTTTCTTGCAAACAAGGATTAACATATTCTTACCTGCAAAAAACATCATCAGCGATACAGCCTGTCTATGTGAAGGTCGCCGATGAACACCCATCTTGGATTATTCATGAGAATTATGACGTCCCTCTCAGTACAGGTAGCTAGTCTCATTGGAGGTCGTGCAATCCGTATGCATTATACATTAGTACAAATTATCCATTTTTCTCCTAGACCGAATCGGTTCCGTGGCCGCGGATACCGTTCGAGGAAATCGAACATTGTACACATGTTGTCCATGACTATGCATGCAAATGCAACTTAGCTATAGAATATAACATGCATGATAACATGAACTTGAAATAACTATGCAACACATTCTCATTTATAATTCCATATTTCTGCGAGCCATCGCCGTAATTCTATATTTCCCAATCCAGGGATTTCCATAAGTGACGACTCAATGGTCCCAAGCCTTTTTTTCACAATTCCATTTCTCTGTAACAACAGTACAACATTCTATCATTCCTTGTAACATGTTAACAATAATATGTTTACTCTCTTTTATTTTGATTCTCTTGTTAATGTATCATTGATTGATGGACATAAAGAAGAAATGATAGAACTCGTTTTTGTTAAAGCGTGGAGATAAATGAGAGAAGGATCAAAGCCACTAAATGTTGGAGAATTGCCGTGAGAGAAAATTTTCCACACGTCGATCAAGCTTCGTCTACGCGTTCACCTGCATTTGCACCAACATAGGTTCAATAGTCTTCTTATCTCTTTCTCTCAGAAATCAATATAAATACAAAAATCGATTAAGACAAACAATAAAAGTCATCTATCGAAAACATTAACGAAAACACATCCACAAAACCAATAATGAAAAAGCATTCAACGAAAACGAACAATGAAAATGTTTGAAGAAGAGACTTATATAGAATTCATTCTCCAAGACACGATTCATTGTATTTATGACTCAATTTCAAAGAAGTCATTCCATAGATGGAAAATGGTTTCAATTCACTTTATCCCGATCAATCGATATTGACATAATTTTTCTACGATAACTTGATTCTAATTGGTTATTCAAGCCATTAGCCCACACAATTCTCCTGGTAGGAGGAGGTACCACGACGACTCTGGATCTAGGTGACAAGGACAAATCCGTCAAGGCCCGATCCTTAAGAGAGGAGACAGAAGAAGGTGATGGCATGAAGGGATATTAGGATGAGGATCCAAATGGGTGGACTATTATTGAGAAGAGACATGAGAAGGAAGAAGACGGGTACAAACGAAGCTGAGACATGATTCGACGTTGACAAACAACCCTTATTAATGGCTTACAAACATGATGTGATTGATCATGTAGACCCTTGATTAGAGGGAGATAGACCTCTGGACGGACGATTGTCGACCAATGGACGATTGCCTCCCCCAAACCGAGGTAGGAGGAGATGGATCAGAGGGCCTGGGGAAGGGCGAGGCCTAGCTACAGGGAGGAGGTCACAAGCGTGCAGCCAGGGCAACCACCACTTGGCCTATAAAACTACATACGGTCGTGCTCTGCTCCTCAAAACCTCTCTTGGGCAGCCTTGTGCACACCAGCAAGACAAGTTGCCTTACATATATTAGCAACGGTTTTTGAAGGCGAGCAAATGGAAGAAATAAGGGAGGACATAGTCGAGATGGTGGAGTACTGGTGTCTTCCTCTATGTCGTGGGACTATATCACTTTACAACCAGATCTGAGCTTATGCACTCCGGGTATGGAGAATGAAGGGTTCGTTGGAGATCTTCACGTGAGAGAATGGATTATTCTTGTTCAAGTTCTCTCAAGAAGATTGCAATAGGATCATGGAAAATTGTCCCTAGACGTTTAATGGAAGATTGATGGTGCTACAAAAGTGGGACCTAACGAAGAATCTTGAATGAGACTAGTTATCGTTGGTCCTACTTTGTTTTGACTGCCATGGCTACCACTACAACTTTGAAATACACCGACCATCATGAAGATGACAAGTTTGGTCGGGACCCCACTGCGCACAGATCTACCGACAGCTTGCAAACAACGACTTGCGTACGCCAGGGTGTTTGTAGAGGCTACTGTCCAGGAGGAACTACCGTCTTCCATTAAAATCCGACTATGGAATGGAAAACACTTAGAGCAACGAGTGGAATATGAATAGATGCCACATGTCATAGTTTTGACACTAATTAATAGTTCTCGGCGACAGCGATAGATAGGGTCGACCGAGAGGAGAACTACCACATCGAGATGGACGGAGACCATGTGGATCAAGCCATTGACTTGATAGAGAAATTCAATATTCGCACCAACAACCAGGCTTATTACGTTTTGGCTGACATCCATGATCAACATTAACTCCATACCTTTTTGCATTAATATGGATGAGATAACTCAGCATATTATCCAAGAGGAGGTTTCATGGTATATGATGTTTGCTGATGATATTGTATTGTTCGATGAGATTAGAGAATGGTTAGATAAATCATTCACGGAGCGATGAAAAAGGATGTCATGCATAGAATTAAAATATGATGGTTGAAATAGAGGAGGACTCAGAGAGTACTTTGTGATTGAAAGATATCTTTGAAATTGAAAGAAAAATTGTATAAGACTGATATAAGACCAGCCTGATTTATAGATCATAGTATTGGGAAATCAAGGAAAAACATGTCTAAAAAATTATTGTAGAAAAATGAGAATGTTAAGATGGATAGATGACAGTATATTAAAAGATACGATAAGAAATGAAAATCTTCAAGGGAAATTAGCGATTACACCATAGAGAACAAGATGAGAGGAAATCGTCTTAGCTGGTTTGGACATGTGCAACTCCAATAAGGAGGAGTGATGAAATAGTAGTTAAAGCAGCCTTTAGGACTAGAGGTATGCATAAACTATATATCAAGGTTTTGAACAAGGATTTTTTTTTTTTTAGTGTTACAAAACGTGACCCTTAACAAAGCTGAATGTAACAAAATGATTCAAACACCTTACCCAAAATTTTTGGGAGAAAGGCTTTGTTGTTCTTGTTGTACACACAACGACGAAACACAAGTTTCTAAATCATAAATTCCGGTTGTCTTAATATGTGGAAAGACGAGATGACCCAAATAGCGAAACATAATTATGAAGATTCTCAAAAGAAATGTTATTGAAATTGTCAAAATCTATATGAAGGATTCCATGTTGAATGATATTTTGTTGAAATGTGGGGAGAAGCTACAGATATAGAATTAATATGACAAAAAGACGTATATGAAGATAGAACTAGTGCAAAACTGTAGGAATATTGCATGCTGATGGTTAAAACCTAAGGTGGTCATTCTTGTTACTTGGGGTGAATATTTATCATGTTGCAGTGCTTGAGGAGGATGCTAATCATATTTCATTAGGGAAGCTGCAAGTGTAGTTCTTCAAGAGTACTACTATGTGTCTGTACAATATCATTGAACTTGAGGAAGGATCATGGCTGTAAGATTAGTCATACTATGGATTGGAATTGTAATGTCATGCAAAAACAAGTCCAAAAACCGAGCGTGTGGAATGAGATATTGGGATAGATGAATGGTGATAAAATAAAAGATAAAGAGTAAGAAATGGTTTTGTTTATGGAAAGTTAGAAGTAGCTTCCCTATGGATAAGAGAGAAGCCTTTTTAGGTTAGATATATGCAATGGAAATGGTGGAATGCGTTAGGGATGACGGAAAATCGATGAAAAATTATTATGCTAAGGAAGAGCAAGGTGAACATAGGTTAAGGCAGTAAAGAAGAATTAAGCTCGTATGTACAAGAGCAGATGGCCTCAAAGTATATTACCAGATCTGATTATGTTTCGGTCCAGGACTTGTTACCTATTAATTGGATTACACAGCCAATAGACCTCATGTAGGCTGCCACTTGGAATGCATGCTATATCGCCCACCCAATTAATCAGATTAAGTGCCCGATTACTCGTCCTGTTAATCTGATTTTTATAACAGACGACCTCTAATAAGCTGAATGGAGTAGGACTTATAGACTACCTGAGCATGAGTAGGACTTGTGTAGACTACCTGAGCATTTTTGGGAAAAGGAAGGATGTATTATGTTATTACTATTGCTTGTGTGAATATGAATACCCTTTATAATACAAATCATAAACTTAGTGATGCTATTCTTCCTATAGAGACATTCTTCCTCTCACAATTTTTTCAACAAATGTGATGCAGGAGAAGGATATGTACCATCACATGGAAGCTTTCAAAAGGTTGACATAATTGTAACCCCGACAACAGGGTAAATATACTTCCTATGTGTTAACTTGTTTATTTAGTCCATCAGCTGTGCATGTCTACGTATATGCATAACATATTTATTTATGCATGTACATGCAACTATAAATAACTTGATATGTTACAGGGATTCATTATGATGATTTGATCACCATATCTATTCTTCCTGCCACATCCAGAAACATTCATTATATATGAAAAGTTTATTTAGTTATTTTTGTTACGATCTTTGATAAAGGCTTTCTTCTTCTTCTTCTTCTTCTTGTTGTTGTTATAGTTATGATATGTGATAGGAACTGCCATATACATATCTTTGTAAGCATGCCTGCATGTATGTATAACATATTTATTTATGCATGCACATGCAACTATAAGTAACTTGACATGTTACAAAGATTTGTACACGATAGTTTTTGATGATATCTATACTTCCTGCCACATCTGGAATCATTCATTTAAATATGAAAAGTTCTTTTTTTTTTTGTTGGTAAAATACTACACCATAGCGATCAATTTAGATCATAGTTTGCAATATCGGTCGTTACCGATATGGTTTAGCATGTCCCGATCCGATACCATCGATATCCGATACTGACCAATACCAACATTGGGGATCTCTTTTCCGGACAATTCGGCAAAAAAAAATTGAATGAAAAAGACTAATCAACAGTATGTAAAGATAGTAAGGTTGTAAAAGCATGTAAAGAAGAAACTTCTATCGCAGGTAAACCATCAACAAGGGTGATTACTATTTCATTCAATTTCAAAATACTAAGAAACAACACTATAAATACTTAAACTATGCCTAGATGTATATTTTCTAAAATATTAATAATTATTTGTATTCCGATACCAAAAAATCCAATACTCTGATCCGAAACCGCCGATCCCGATACTCATAAGAATGGTCCGATATAGATCTATATCTGATACCACGAACCTTGGTTTAGATGACCAAATCAAATGTTATAAAACCGCTAGTTAAAACTGTGTTTCTTATTTGGTGCAACAATTGGAAGAAAGAAGAAGAAAGTAGTAATAGTAGTCAACTCTAATCAAGACATGAATCTGTTCAATGAATAAAAGTTTAGAGAGTGCACAGGGAATATTGGTAGAAGTCTTGACTGCAAGAATGTTAATCTTAAAAGCCAACTAGCATGTTTCCAAATTTTGATCAATCCTAATAAAAGAACTAAATATAACTGATCATAAAAGCCAACCATATGCATCTATTGGTACAAGTAATTAAAACAAATACACCCAAATAAATACACCAATAAATAAACCTTAAAGTCCAAATTCTCAAATCTTAAAGTTGGAGACATTTATTCATTGGTGCTCCATCACCTTGTTGCCTTTCCTATCAATTTTATCTATTTTAGCAACTGTCAAATCCAAAATAATGATTTACTGTTTTATTCGTCATTACTTCTGAGGGCCTCTGTGACTACCATGGTTGCACCACCTATAAAGAACCCATCATCTGTCATTCTCCTTTACCATCTCTTTCCACCTCATCACATCACATCTCCAACCTTCCTTAAAACTGAACCTGAACTCAAACCCATCCAAAATAGTATCACAATAACTTGTAATGTATTTCCTGTCTCCTGACGGTATGGCCTTCCAACCAGCACCTTGAGACTGCCTCCATTTCCACTATGCAGATTCGATCACTGTCGAATGCTCCCGCCTGCACCGCAGCCCGCCACCTTGAGCTCCTTCAGCCGCCTGCTTCCCTCACAAGCGTCCTTCAAGTCGCGGTCAGTTATGGCTCCCTCGACCCATCAGCTTCAACACCTCCTAACATCAGGTCCAGTAATTCCATTGTCGATTCTAGCATCCTTCCAGGAGATGCCATCCTCTACTCATCCATTTTGGACTTCGTTGACCTCACAACGGCCTAGAATCCCTCAAGTCCATTCTCGGAAACCTTCTTATTCTCCACCATCGTGATCGTGCACGAGTCTGGCGTCGGCCTTGTTTCTCTCTCTTAGTTCAGCCATCTCTTCTAGTTCCTCTTGCAGCCTGATCCAGTCTCTGTCGCCAACCGAATGCATGCGGTCCACCAATCGCCTGCTGATTCCGCCACTTGATGACAATTTGAGCTCCATTTTGCCCGTATCCCACAACCTCCTTAGCTGCTTCGTCCTCTAATCCAATCATGGCCGACCAGATACCCGATCCGCAGTGCCATCTCACCCTTTGGCTTCCCTCTCAACCTTGTCTTCCAAAGTCACAAGCTGGAACTTGTCAAAATAATCTCCACCATCCACATTATTCTTATGTCTACCATCAACCTTCTTCCTCCTAATGACATGCTTCCATACTTAAGCTCCTCAATTCGTACTGGCTTCAGAAGATATGACCTTCTTGGCAACCATGACACTCATAACCTCGGGTGACCCACCACCATTGGCGACTATCTGACACTCCATAGTTGCCACAAGTCCTGATGTTCTCTCCCTTGATTGTGGTAGCCACAAGCTCCTCCCTGGGCTCCTTTCGACTCCACCCGATTTTACAACAAATAGCTATCTCCAGCCTTTCAGACTCCTCACAGCCCTTCGGTACCTTCAAGCACTTTAGTCTTTAGCCCCACAATGTAAGTTTGGGGGGTGTTCATATGCAGTTGAAAACACTAATCGAATATTATTTGTAATATTATTTTGTAAGTGCAACTTTTTGTAGAAACTTAGGGAAACCAGTTTACTCTATGATAGTTTTACTCCTGGTTGGATTTTTTCTGATCCATAATGCCATCGGATCCACCAAATTATTTTACTTGTAACTGCGTTACAACTCAATATTCATGCATTATAAATACAGTTTCCATTAATTGTTGGGTGAAATGTTACTTTTTCTGTGAAGACGTGTATGAACTATCAATGTTTATTACAAGACTTCCTCCTTATATGACTAAAAGCATTGATATTATACCTGTGACAGCATCACTGCCCCAAAAATACCATCAAGTTCACTCAAATTTGGAGAGTCTAACTATGAGGTGACAAGTAAGTGCATCAGTTCTCTTGCTGCTTCAGCCCTTTATTTTCTTTATTAATTTTTGAGAAAAATTGAATCCTTTTCTTTTTAGAAGTGTTGCAGTCTTTCATAATATTGAGCAACTAAACTAGTGTACTTCTAAGAGTAAATATGTGTCTATGAATTCTCACTACTATAGGTTCACACAGAATAATTATTGCACGAGTGAAAATGGAAAGAAAATGCAGAACAAGATCAGAAAGCTGACACCAACATGATCATCAATGCTATTCAAAATTGTTTTATTTTTTCATGATCAATGGAGGGATACTTTGGGATAGTGTCCTTGTTTTTGTAGGCTTGATGTTAGGATGAAATATGAAACATTAGAATTATAAACCCTGCAAGCATATGGCAGACATACTTCTCATACTCTTTGCTGACAATTTCTAAGTATGCATGGAAATAAGAGAATATTCTATATGTTCTTTTGAGCTACAGAGAAGAGCTCATGAATCAATACACCAGAAGTGTTACTTGCAACAAGCACGGACCTCTTACCGTATATATTAGAATCATGGCTGAATTTATGAACCAAAACTTGGAAGTTTCACTCATTATGCTCGTGTTGCATCTTGATTTCATTAGTGTAAAGAGACAACAGTTGAAATGAGTCTAATATCTCAGATAATATTATTGAGGGCTACTGCCTACTACTTATAGAGGGTCCAACCCCTCTTCATATTACATCTAACCGATGTGGGACTAAAGTCCCTTATTTACTCTCAACACTCCCCCTCAAGATGGGCGATAGATATTAATCATCCCCATCTTGTTACATAGCTTTGACAGACTCAATGAACTAAGACCCTTAGTCAGACAGTCTGCCACTTGTTCTTCTGAGCGAACATAGTCAATCTTCAGTATCCCTTGTTCCAGCTTTTCCTTGATGAAGAATCGATCGATCTCGATGTGCTTCGTTCTGTCGTGCTGAACCGGATTGTTCGCTATACTTATCGCAGCTTGACTATCGCTCAGAAGGTGCAATGGTGTCCCCTTGTCTAGCTTCAACTCTGTCAGCAGCGCCTTTATCCATAGCAATTCTGATACTCCTAGAGCCATTGCTCTGTATTCTGCTTCAGCTGTCGACCGTGCTACCACTGACTGTTTCTTGCTTCTCCATGAAACCAGGTTTCCTCCTACAAAAACACAGTACCCTGTGGTAGACCTTCTGTCGTCTATGCAGCTTGCCCAGTCTGCATCGCAGTATCCCTCAACATCTGTGCATCCATTCTTCTTGAACCACAGTCCTTTTCCCGACGTCCCTTTCAGATATCTTAGAATCTGAAATACTGCATCCATATGATCCGTTCTTAGATCATGCATATAGCGGCTTACAACACTTACTGCAAATGAGATATCAGGGCGAGTATGCCCTAGATAAATCAGTCTGCCTACTAGCCTTTGATACCTTTCGCGATCAACAGGCTTTCCTGCTTCTGCTCCCATCTTGCACTTCTGGTCAATTGGAGTGACTGCTGCTCGGCATCCCAGCATTCCTGTCTCTTTCACCAGATCTAGTGCATATTTTCTTTGTGAGAGAACAATTCCTTGTTCACCATCACACACCTCGATACCCAAAAAGTATCTCATCTCTCCCAGGTCCTTCACCTCAAACTCTTTGGCGAGTTTCGTCTTCAGCTTAGTGATCTCAACTACATCGTCACCTGTGATCACTATCATCTACATATACAGCAAGTATAGTAATGTGGCCCCTTGCATGCTGGAGGAAGACAGTATGATCTGCATTTGTCTGATGGTATCCCATGCCAGTGACAGCCCTTCTGAATCTGTCAAACCAGGCTTGAGGAGATTGCTTCAGCCCGTACAGCGACTTCTTCAGTTTGCACACTTTTCCATATGACGTTCCTTCACCTGAATCTGACACAGAGTAGCCCCGGAGGAGTCTCCATGTATACTTCTTCTTGTAGGTCTCCATGAAAAAATGCGTCTTTACGTCTAACTGGTGTAGCTTCCACCCATAGTTTGCTGCAATGGAGACCAGCGTTCTTACGGTACTCATCTTCGCTACTGGGGCAAAAGTCTCATCAAAGTCGATACCATATGTCTGGGTATAGCCTTTTGCAACCAGTCTCGCCTTGTATCGTTCAACTTTTCCTTCTGGTGTCTCCTTCACTGTGTAAACCCATTTGCATCCCACAGCTTTCTTTCCTTCAGGTAATGGCACCAGCTCCCATGTCTTATTTTTCTCTAGTGCCCCAAGTTCTTCCATCATTGCGGCTTTCCATCTTGGGTTCTTCTTTGCTTCCTGCCAATTCTTAGGTAAAGAAGTGGAGTCTAACGAAGTGAGGAATGTTTGATAAGTCGGAGAAATATTAGAATAAGATAGGTAGTTGGCGATATCATGTTCATATCTTTATAACGAATAGGAGCCTTTCCCGCATTAATGCGAGAAGACCTCCTTAAGGGAGCAATGGGTGGTGGAGAAAGCATACCATCCGAATCGGAGAGACCCGCTTCCGAATCCGAGCGATCCGGTGGGGAGTAACATCTTCAGGAGTCGGGGCAGGAGTAGACGAGGGACTTGGCACTATAGGCACAGGGCACGACACAGTGCTGGACCTCTGCTGTCTTCTTCTGTAAACTTGGAGCTCCTCTTCCCTGTTTGCTTCTCCCCCTGCGTAATGTACGTATTGTCTTCGTCATCCTCCGTATCAGTATCATTGATGCTTTCTCCCCCTTTCTTCCAGTGTGTCACGACAGGACAAGGTACCGATCCGACAACTACGTTTGGGCGTACTACCTCCCCCTCACGTCCAACACCCGCTGTGTGAGGCGTGTTCCCAAACGCAGAACCTTCGTCCGAACCATAATAAGGTTCCAGCTCTCTGAATGTAACGTCCATGCTTACAAACAGCTTCCGTTCAACCGGGCTCCAGCATACGTAACCCTTCTGTGTCCCGGTGTACCCAACAAAGACACACTTAACTGCTCGAGGATCCAGCTTACCAACGCCAGGCCTGTTATCGTGGACGAAGCATACGCAACCAAATACTTTCGGAGGAACGGTGTATGCAGTTGTCCCCGTGAGCATTTCCAAAGGCGTCTTCCAATCCAGTAATTGAGAGGGCATCCTGTTGATGAGATAAGAGGCTGTCAAGACAGCCTGCCCCCACAAAATTTAGGGACATTCATAGCCAGCATTGTCCGAGCTACCTCCAGCAGGTGCCTATTCTTTCGTTCGGCAACACCATTTTGAGCCAATGTATATGCACAAGAGGTTTGATGCAGTATACCATGAGAGGATAAATACGCAGCAAACCTCTTATGGGTATATTCCGTCCCATTATCCGACCGGAAACACTTAACACGAGCATTATACTATGTCTTGACCCGTTGATGGAGGCTTTGAAATGTCTCAAAAACATCACTTTTATTCTTTAGCAGGTAGACCCACGTTACGCGGGTAGAGCAGTCAATAAAGTAACAAACCATCTATAACCGTTAACACCGTTTGTAGGACAAGAGCCCCACACATCGGAAAATCATCAAAAGCAGCAGAACATCGATGCCCAGAACTCACATAGGAGCTTCTGGTATGTTTCTCCAACTCACAAGCATCACAAACTAACAACTCTTTATTTGCTTTTTGATATAAGGACGGATACAGTCGACTAATAACGGGAAAAGAAGAATGTCCTACACGCTGGTGGAGGAGCAGCTCGGCTTCGACACTTCGACTTCGGACTTCCGGTTGTGCGTCTGCAACCAAAGATGCCAGTGCTCTATCCAGACCGTTCCTATCCAAGTACCATAGACCCTTATGCCATGTGTCAGTGCCTAGTCGTCTCCCCGTTCCCTTCTCCTGAAAAGTTACCTTAGGAATATCAAAGGAAACAATACAGTTTAGATCAAGGATAATGGCGCTAATGGATATAAGATTGACAGGAAAGGAAGGAGCATGTAAGACATTAGATAGAGTGATGGAAGGAGTGCAATCAACAGTGCCTTTACCCGTAACAGGCCTGGAGGTACCATCAGCAGTCTGAATGCTTTCTGGCGGCGTTAGAGTAGAGTATTCCCGGAACTCACCTCGGGATCCCGTGACATGGCAAGATGCCCCAGAGTCCATAATCCAAGCTGGCTGAAGACAGATGCAAGAGCATGCGGAGGTATACCGGCACTGGTTTGGGAGAAGTAAGTGCAGTAATCTCCTGTAGTGGACGGCGCCCCAGGAATGACTTGTCGTTCACCAGAACCAAGCTTTGAGCCGCGCATCTTCTCGAGAACTTCTCTCTCAAATGGAGTGATGTCCGCCAGCTGATTGTCCCCACCTTCATCCGCCAGATGCGCCTTGTTGCCTCCAGAGTAAGTGCCCATTCCACCACTGTAGCTGCCTCGACCACCTCGTCGTCCACCGCGACCACGGCCCCGACCATTCGAGGGAGTCCGTGTCGGTTTTGGGCAAAAACGGATGTAATGCCCTGTGTCACCACAGTTGTGGCAAACGCCTCCCGTAGAAGGAGGCTGTGTGAAAGTGGCAAGAGCAGTGTCAACTCCGGCCTCAACCCCGACTCAATCCTCTCGATCCAGTATATGGTTGTGACCTACTCGAAGCCACTATGCACCTGCCACTAGTGTACCGTCCAATTGAGGCCTCATGTGCTACTTAAACACAAAAGTCACTGAAGGCACAGTTCGAACTTTAGGACCTAGCTAACCAACTTGACTAGCAACTAACTCAATCCCCTGAGTAGAAACCTAATCTAGGATACCCTAATCTAGTAAAAGTAGTTTATCATTGAGACCTTATCTAGTCCATATAGAATGAAATCCAATGTTCATCCAACCAACGACTGATGCCCAAATAGAGAACCCATTAAGACCACAATCTTGATTTCTCAAATTTTGTTCCGTTATGGAACCTTGTTTGAATTAGAAATTCGAGAGCGAGATTTCTGTATTGCACGGATTGTAGGCCACTCTAAGTAACGAAGGGTTCTTCGACATAGCAAGTGACTGAAATATAGTAGCACAATCTAGCAGACAAGTCAGTGCTTCGTAAACACTTTTTGACGTACCGTCGAAAAATCTCTACCGCTCTTGAAACTTCATAATTGCCTTGAATCATTCCTCCTTACCCTTCTGTCCTTTTCGGAGCGACGAAGATCATGCTTATTAGAATGTCCCAATATTCTTAGCTTGTGTAAATTTACTTGTTAAGTTTTTGGGATTGCTTGATAGATATAAGTGGTTTATAGGCGTCATATGCAGTAGGTCTATTGGTAGGATTGCTAGCAACTAATTAGAAGATTATGAGATTTTAGTTGAGGAGTAGTGTGAACAAAGGTGGGTAGAAGTCCTCGATGATTCGTAGTTACGAAATGGCAAGGAGGAAGACATAAATACTTCTGAGGAATTAACATTTGAGAAGATTGTGGTAATAGAGGATTTATTTTATTACTTTGAATTTTAGGCATGTTTATGAGTTAGAATTTCGAGGACGAAATTTTTTTAAGGTGGGTAGATTTGTAGCTCCCCTTCCCGAAAATTTTGGAATATTTTAATATTAAAATATTTTATTGGTGATTTTTAGATTTTATAAATAATTAATTATTGGCTTATCGAATTTTTGTTATTTTATTATCATTATTTTATTGAGGTTATATAGTATTAATATTATTGTTATGGTTATTGAAAATAAACTACTTATTATTAATAGTTATTATTAACTTATTCTTTAACAAAAGAATAAATTATATGTGTATAAAATATATATGTAATGTATGTATATGTATATAGCTAAAATATATACGTATAGATAATTGTGTGCATGTGTACATATATATATGAATATGTATTTGTGTGTGTAAAGATATATATATGCATGGATACAGTGATAATATTGTGATGTAAATATTCTAGAGGCTTTATAGTATTTTCTAGTTTTTATTTAGAAGTATATAAAGTAATATGTATTAAACCTGTGTGTATGATATATGAATGTATATTAATAAAATATCTATACAAAGATATATAGATTACTACATTTAGTTACATATATTAGTAATAAATCATAGCCAAGGAGCTGGCCCGGAGCTGGCCCAGAGCTCCCCGGCCGAGCAAGTCTCCCACAGTCCACCCAGCTAACAATTAAGCAACAAGTGCATGGTAGTGGCCTATGTTATTATTGTGAATATATATATAGTAGTGAATTTAATTGAATTGAAATGAAATGAATTTCAAATATGTATTTGTTGCATGTTGCTGCAACAACAACATGCATGCGTGCAACCATGCATCGGCCCACTTAGCTAGCCCACAGCACAGAGTTCTCCAGGCCAAAGTCCAACCCCCATTCCTCAGACCCGAGCGCATACAACCCGAACTCCCCACAGGGTCTCAGCCGAGGAAAGAAACCGCAGCAACTTATACATATCGACACGGAGCCGAGCCCAGTTTCCCCCCCCCCCAAGTTCCCACTGGGCCGAGCCCAGCTGACCCCAACTCACGAGCCCATCAGCTCGAGCACAGGAACCCCCGCGTTCCTCTGTATAACCCGAGCCGCGCGAGAGTATTTAGGGAGAGCGAGATCGAGGGAGGAGTTAACATCGAAACCCTAACAACTGAAACGCCGCCCCAACCCCCGACCCTGGGCGCCTTCCCGCGCGCACGAGCGCACTACCGCGGGCCGCCGCCCGCCAGACGCGCGCGGAGGCAACGCGCACACGCGCGCGCGGAAAAGCAGGAACGACAGCAGTAGCGTGGGGGTATCGAACCCACTTCGCAGCGACTGTTCGTCGCACACCGTGGATCGTTTCGCCCCCCGTCTTCTCTGGTAAACTCACAACCTATACGCCTTCTAATGTCTTCAAGTGCTTTTCTTTAGATCGCCTTAATCTGTCCGTAAAATCGACGTGAAGTCGACGAAAATCTGCTCGAGAAACAGAGCAAAAACTGCCCCAATGTCCGATGTTTGCGGTCGATTTGTGACCAGCACATCGCGAGTTTTAGAAAACCGTTTGAATAGATTTCTAGCCAACCTAACCAAGATGGAAACCCTACTTTTAGATTTAATTCTTGTGGATTATTTCCTGTTTAAAATTAAGTTGAAGTTGACGAAAATCTGTTTTCAAAAACTAGAAATCGCTCCACACGACGTCCGTCCCGCCATTCCGGGCGACGTGGTCGCGCACCGTAAGCATCGAAAGCTGCGTAACGGTTTCGTGGTCGTGTGGGCTTTGACGGAATTCAAATTGGTCGCGTGTGCGACGAATTCGACGCGTATCCGTCGGAATCGCCCCGTATCCGTCCAATGCAAATTCAGTCATAACTTTGTGCACGTTCGTCAGATCGAGACGAAACTTGCGCCATCAGGACCGTATCGTTTTTCTGGTCCCATATGCCAAGTTTGGTCCAATTCTGAGACAGTTGAATCGTACGTCGTTTTGCGGGCCCCACGGTCCCACTCAACGGGCGATTTTGTGCACGGTCCGCCGGAATCCAACTTTGGACATATGGTTGGGTTCGTATCAGAAAACTGGATCCGTAGACATGTAGTTTGACAACTTTAGAGACCGTTGACTCTGGCACGCTTTTCGGTGCAAAGCGGGTCCAACGGCGGATATCGTTTTGGTCCGAAATTACCGTTTTGCCCTGTGTCCAGAATTGGACGTAAGGACAGGCAATCCTAGCTAATTGGACTATTCTGAGATCATTGGTATTGTTTATTTCAGCTTCCGGGGACTGTTGTACGGGTTTTTGACTATAGTGGCACATTGAGTAGTTCAGATTCTCGGTTTCACCAGCAAAGGACCACAGGCGAGTACAGTTTATTGTCTGCATTTCGATATAATTTTCCTATATTTCATTGGTTGTGTCATTAGTTATGTGATTATTTTTCTATATAAATTGTTGAGTCGGAAATGAGAAGTACCAAGGATGTGTGATCTGACCTTAGACAATGTAGACAGTGTAGACAGTGTAGACAGTGATTTATTATTGCAAGTAAACAGTGTAGCCAGTGATTTATTTATTGTAAAGTAGACAGTGTAGACCGTGATTATTATTGCATTTAAACTGTGTAGATCATGATTATTATTTTGTAGACAATGTTTCTTTATTGCAATATTTTTTGTAGACAGTGTAGCTTTATACAATGTAGACAGTGTAACTTAGACAGTGTAGACAGTGTAACTTAGACAGTGTAGACAGTATAACTTTAGACAGTGTAGACAGTGTCGCATAATTGTCCCGAGACCGATCACATATCAAAGGTACTTCTAGCAGTTGGGAAAAGTCTGTGTGTCTATTTATTTACTATTGGTTTTCTATATTTCCTGTTTATTTTCAAAACTCATAATTGATGTTTAACCTTTATTTTATAGTCATCTTCTTTATTCGAAATTGCATTCAGTGGATTGTACTCGTTCCATTCCTGACTGGAAACCAACATTTTCAGGTTAGCCGTGGATTCACTTAGCTTGGAAAGTGACGGAAATACTTGCAGACAAAGGCCTAGAAACTAGCTAGATAGATGAATTGTAGTCTTTCCATATTTGTACAAGTTTATATTTTTCTACAAATGTAAAACTTGTGATCTTTGTAAATTAAATTAATGTTGTGAATGAGCATTGTTTGTGATTTTGATCTTCATGGCCGTGATAGCGTTCTACCGCCGATACTGCGGCGTAGGCTGGCTTGGACACGTCTCGTATCCGTTTTAAAAAAAAAAACGGATGCGAGTCGTGACAAGTTTTTGGCTCCCCCTGGGAGATACCCTTGGTAGGCATCAGCTTCAACCGTGCTTCTTCTTGTGCCATGGCAGCTATGGCGTCTTCTAATGTCGGCAGCTGCGGTTGTGCGAGAAGTACATTCCTCCGTTGCTCAAATGCAGGGTTGAGCCCCTTCAAAAACTTCATCATCCGTTGCTGCGAGATATAATCCAAAAATTTCTGAAAATGTTTTGCAAAAGCCGGTTCAACCTGAGCATCCTCCATGCCAAGAGGATCATAATGGTCAAGATCAGACCAGTACTTCTCAACAAGACAGCGTACTCAGAGATGGTACGATCGTCTTGGATTACCCGATCGAGCTCATCCTGCAGTTAGAAGACTCGCATGGGGTTACCCGAACCGGAGTACATATCTTTCAATGTTCTCCAGATATCAGCAGCTTCCTCCATTGCTTCAACGTTACCCGACACTTGGTCGGTCAAAGAGGCTGTCAACCAACCAGCCACGACATTGTTGACAATGTCCCATACAGCAAACTCCTTCGAGGAGTGATCGACAGGGGCCTTGGTGTGGCCATCTACATAACCAACCAAGCCACGTCCCTTCAGCGTCCGCATCGCCTGCCGCGACCATTTCAAGTAGTTGGTCGTGCCTTCCAACTTCGTCTCCAGCTTGTCCAACTTTCCCATTTTGTACGGTGACGGATCCACATCAGTATGGGTCACGCGTGGGGTTGCCTCCGGTAATCTCTTGGTCAGGAGATCCTCGACCAGGGCCTTCATTTCTTCTGCTGTCAACTTCCCATAGATGGAATCCATGACTTCTTCAACTGCAATCAGTGAGGTGTTGTTGTTCCTGAGTCGTCTTCTTGTGAGTCGTCTTCGTCTTAGTCAGCTATCGGGGGGAAACAACAAAACGAGATCCCTCACTGATATGTCGTAGTTTATACGACCAACTAGAACCGCGTCATGATAACGCGTTCGGACGGCTCAAGGATAACCAACGTAGTTGTGCCTCCTTGCATGAGACAAACCAGAGGTATACCAGCCGTGCAGAAACGATTGTAAAGACAACGTTTCTGAGATACGAAATCTAAAGAGATTTCGTATTCGTAGTAGAGCTTCTAAAAGAAGGTACTGATTCTCGAAGGCAACAATCAGAAATCTTCTAAAGAAAATCTGAGTTTAGAGATCTTCTAAAGAGAAGGAACTCTGATTCTCGAGGCAACTACAAGATCTTCTAAAGAGAAGGAAATCTGTTTTTTTTTTTTCAGAACAGCGAAAAATCCTAAAGAGGGTTGCTGGAGCAGCAGGAAAGGAGGGGGGGCGGCGCTGGAGGGTTAGGGAGGGGGCGGCGCTGGAGGGGGGGGCGGCGCTGGAGGGGGGGCTGCGGCGCTGGAGGAGGGGGGGCGGCGGCGCTGGAGGGGGGGCGGCGGCGCTGGAGGGTTAGGGAGGGGGGCGGCGCTGGAGGGGGGGCGGCACTGGAGGGGGGCGGCGGCGCTGGAGGGGGGGGGGCGGCACTGGAGGGGGCGGCACTGGGGGGGGGGGGCTAGGTTTGGCGGCTAGGGTTTAGAGTATGGCAGCGGCGTGGAGGAGGTGGCGGCTGTGGAGGTGGGTAGGGGGCGGCTAGGGTTTGGAGGAGAGGATGGAGAACTCGGCTCTGATACCAAGTTGAAATGAGTCTAATATCTCAGATAAATTATTGAGGGCTACTGCCTACTACTTATAGAGGGTCCAACCCCTCTTCATATTACATCTAACCGATGTGGGACTAAAGTCCCTTATTTACTCTCAACAACAACTCCTTCAAGGTAGGTACAATATATCACTATGATTAAAAATTAAATTAAATGCTTACTTTCTCCAAAGGATGGGTTTGTTACTTTCTCAGATAGGTTCACTGTGTTCAGCATTGAACTGACATTACTATACATCCAACACATGATATTAGCCTGGTATATAGTCGTATCGAAGGTTTCTTTTATATTTTTAATTATGTTGATTCTTTTTAGCAGAATTGTTAGGATAATATTGATATATAACTCTAAACCCTCACGAGAACTTTGAGTTTTGCTATAGTGGCATAGACTTTAAGTGTCTCGGAGCAACCTCGGTTCAAATATCCTCTAGTGCTAATGTTAAGCGGGTTTTATACTGCTGTGTGAATCATCTCTGTCCGAAAGTGTGGCATCAACCTGTGGGGCATATTAAATAATATAAATATATAATCCTCAACTCTCACTAAAACTCTAGAATTTTGGTGCAACGAAAGACTTTAACAACGATTTATCAATTCCAAATAAAAATAGAAACTGCCTACTAACTACCTCATATGACATCGTTGAATAGGATCACATAGTTACAATTCTCCCACTAATAGAAGGCTCAATGATTTTGAGTATGCCGAGTGGCCCTTCGTAAGTTAAGGTCATGCTTGGATGAAAGGAAAACACTTTTTCCATGATTTTGCGAGGGATATTTTTCATAAACATTTTGGTAAAATTCCATAGCGAAATTCTTTTATGGATTTATATTCCAGATGGTGTAGGGATTTTGGTATTGAAAAAAATAATTTTGTCAAAGTAACTAAAATCTTAGTGAAAGGTTTTTGGATTGGTTATAGAAGAAGGAAAATCACAAGTGAAGAGGGGCAGAAAAGGCGGGGTGGGTGAGTGGGAAGAGTTTAGCCCCGCTTCACATGTTCCCAGAAAATTAAGTTAGTTGTTCTTTATTTGCTGGAACTAACCATATCGGGAGGATTAATTTTCTAATTGAGGATTCCAAAAATTTCATCCAAACAAGAAATCTCCATAAATTTTCTCTCTCAAGATTTTGTACTCCTAGGAGCAAATCTTGGAATTTTTTCTCATCCAAACAAGTCCAATATTTGGACTGTGTTGTTATTATTAATGGGGTCAGTTAGTAAACATAAAACTCGAAAAGGAAGCAACCGTTGAGTGGATATGAGACATGTATTTGATAAATATTATATATTTTTAGTAAAAATGACTAGTTCCTTTGCTGAAATATCAAAATAACCTAAACAAGCGTGATAAAAGACTAATTCTGTTCTTATTGTTAGAGATTGTTGAGCTTTGATCAACTTTTTTGGTATAGGTGTCTAAATGAGTAGGATAAGTTCGATTCTTACATCAATTAGTAGGGATAGTTCTGTAAATATACTAAAGTCGGTGGTCGACGTGATCTCTTGTTATAAATATTTCAATCTAGTGTAATTAAAACTCTCTCAAAATAATAAATAACTTGTGTGAGGCCGTGGATGTAGTAGAAGACATATCTCCAAACCAACCCCAAAATAATAAATAGGGTTTCAATCTTTTGTAATTAGCATAACCAACTCCAAAATTTAGTGGCAAAGGATTATGAGGATTGTAGTTAAAGCAGTTGTTGGAATTCTATTACCAAAAGAAACATGGATTAATGTAATAGAGAGAACATATTAGTTTTTCTATATATCAAAAGTTTCATGTACCTAACACTAATCTTTAGGAGTAAAAGCTTTGTTGATGTTTACTCCATTGTTCTAAACAATTGGATTTATTGGTGATTAATCAACCGAGCAATTAGTTGGTTATCCTAATTGAAGCAAGGTTCATAGGATCTATATCAGAATCGATATCGGACCATTCCTATGAGTATTGTGATTGACAATATTGACATTATTGACGGTCTCAGATCGGAGTATCGGATTTTTTTGTATCGGAAAGAAAATAATTATTAATAAATTATCAAAAAAATTCATTTAAAGGAAAAAAAATTCCTATGCAGAAGAGAATTTTGGGGTATTTACAGATACATGGATGGGGTGTCATTGCCAATGACGTCCCATTTAAAACTGGAGTTGGACGCCCTTGTTAACGGCGCCAAATATTAATTTGGTGTTTCCCTAAATTATTTGGGGTTTGACGTCATTATCATTGGCGTCCAACGTGAGAAAATGAAGAAAAGAAAGAGTAGGCGTCCCATGTGAGAAAATTTATATTCCTCACCCGTAAATAAATTTAACTCCTTGTATACAATTTTATCTTCTTTTTTTTCAAATCTTAGATATTTGTTTAAATATAGTATTAGAAAAGTATCTTTTTATACAAGCAAATGCATATCTATCTAACCTTTTCCTTTTCTATTTCCCTTGTATTTGAAGATTTATTTTTTTATTGGAAATTTTTTTTCATATATTTATTTTTTTATCTTTCAAAATTATGTCAATCTAACCTAAATTTAACTCGATATAATTTCGAATTGTTACCAATTTTATCTAATTTTTATCTTCAATCTATTTTTCAGAGTTATGATATTTTAAATTGTTAGCATGTTTTTTAATCTTTTATTTAAATTATTGTCACATCTTTTGTACTTATTTTTTTTCTAATTTAAATATTATTTCTAAGATATTTTTTTTCAAACTCATCTTTAAGATATTTTTCTAATATTAGATTTAAACAAGTATTTAAGATTTGAAAAAATAAATTAAAAGATAAAATTGTATACAAGTAGTTAAATTTATTTACGGGTGAGAATATAAATTTTCTCACATGGGGCGTCATTTCTAATGGCGTCCTACTCTTTTTTTTTAATTTTCTCACGTTGGGCGCCATTGACAGTGGCGCCAAACCCCAAATTAATTTGGGACGCCATTGGCAATGGCGCCAAACACCAAATTAATTTTGGCCGCCATTACCAATGGCACCCAACTCCAGTTTAAAAGGGGCGCCATTGGCAATGGCGTCCCATCCTTGTATCTGTAAATACCCCAAACTTCTGCTCTTCTGCGTAATTATAGGAATTTTTTTCCCTTTAAATGAAATTTTTAACATTTTAGAAAATATATTTTATACATTTAGAAATAATTTTAAAGTGTTGTTTCTTATTAGTTTTGAAATTGAATGAAAATAATAGTCACTCTTGTCAATTAGTTTACATGCGATAGATAAGTTTTCTTTTTTACAACCTTACTATACTTTTACACCATTGTTGAGTGGTCTTTTTCGATCAATTTTTTTACCGAATTGACCGGAAAAGAGACCCCCAGTCACTATTGGGTATTGTTCGGTATCGGATCGGAACATGCCATATCTTATCGATATCGACCGTATCGGATCGGTATCGGCTGATATATGGAATGAAGTAGAAGGCTCCCCTTTCCAGTCATGTATGCACATCTGGTTTATTGGGTGGCCAATTTATAGAAATCTCCAACTGGTAGCATATTCGCAATTAATCAATACAAGCCTTGGATTGAGACATTGGGTAATTGCGATCAATAGGCTCTTTAACCCAATTAAGCAGTAACAGTGGTTGTATGTTCAGTTCGCAGAAACCTCTCCCTCTCTCTATATATATGTGTGTGTGTGTGTCTGTGTGGTAAGGCTGTGTACGTCTTGATCCTTTCCAAATCCTAGCATGTGGGAGCCTCGTGGCGTTGGAATGCCCATTTCTTTTAATAGAATTAAGCGGTAACAAGCCTTGGCCGGAGTACCTAAATTAAGCCACAAATATAACATCACTTATCCCCGAATACATATTGGAGAGTCTTGCTTTGAGTGGGTACCGACAATAGGATAGGATGCATGTAGTTGCTTGTTGAGTTTTAAGTAATTCCTATTTGTCTTTTGTATATTCATGGTTAAAGATGTGAGACTCACATTTGTAAAGTAACATTTTTAAGCCTCATTTCTGCTCTTTGAAGAGGAGATAGATGTAAGTTTGTATGTCTTTTCATGCTTCTTTCCATCCTGGATACTTTTGCCTTTAGTTTACAAAGCTGATTAGATACTCTTCTATATTGTACATGCACTAAGTTGAATTCTTGATTGCAGCCTACCTCATGCAATTTATAGTAGCAGGAAATCTCCTTGGTCTCCCAGCTATATCTGTTCCTGTGAGTTGGAAGTTTATTTTATTTCTATTTTTTATATTTTCATATTCGTAACTAAAAAAATGTTGTTAAGCATACAACACAACAACAAAGCCTTTATCCCAAATTTATGGAGTCAGTTGTTTGAATCATCTTCTTCCCATATTCTTAAGTAAAAATAAATGTTGTTAGCATGACAGGGAGAAATGGTCAGAAGCTCTTATCAGTCATCTGCATGTTTTTCTTATAGTTCATTTCTGTAGCTGGGTTCGTCTTTGCAAGATATGCTCAAACATGAGAAACAATATATCTAATTTTATGTGTTGAGAGTATTAATAGGCCTTTAGTCTCACATCGGGTAGAATAATATGGAGAGGGGTTTACTTCTCATATATATTTGTAGCTTTACCACAATAAACAAGTCAAGCTTTCTACTAAATATCTATTTGGTATCAGAACTAAACCCTAGCCACCACCAAACCCTAGCCGCCACCCCTCTCCACAAAATCCTAACTTTACTTCACAGCTCCCTTTCCCTCCTTCCGCCGCCCCTCCCCTTCTCCACCACCAGCCGCACACCCCCCCCCCCCCCCCCATCCTGCAGCGCCGGCCCCTCCCCCCTCCTCCA
>JANAVB010040056.1:0-53459 GCA_029216955.1 Iris pallida | reverse complement strand
GTCTATGAATCCTGCTTGGAAGGTAAAATGACCAAAAGGCCTTTTACGGCAAAGGGGTATAGGGCCAAAGATGTGTTGGAATTGGTTCATTCTGATTTGTGTAGACCCATGACTATCCAAGCTAGAGGTGGATTTGAATATTTTGTCATATTTATTGACGATTATTCAAGGTATGGATACATTTATTTGATGTGCCGTAAGTCTGAGTGCTTTGAGAAATTCAAAGAGTACAAGGCTGAAACGGAAAAAACGTCATGGAAAATGTATCAAGTCATTACGATCAGATCGTGGCGGCGAGTACCTCTTTGGAGAGTTTAGGGATTATTTATCAGAGGCTGGGATTGTATCCTAATTGACTACACCTGGAACGCCCCAGCAGAATGGTGTAGCCGAAAGAAGAAATAGAACTCTTATGGAGATGGTTAGATCAATGATGAGTTATTCGGATTAACCAGATTCGTTTGGGGATATGCCTTAGAGACTGTAGCTTATATTTTGAACTTGGTTCCTTCTAAGTCAGTACCTCTTACTCCCACGGAGCTATGGATTGGGCGTAGTCTGAAATATGTTCGTATTTGGGATTGTCCAGCACATGTGCTGAATGGGAAAGCAGATAAGTTAGAATCTCGTACAGAAGTACGCTTGTTTGTAGGCTATCCAAGAGGAATGAAAGAAGATTTATTTTATAGTCCTAAGGATCAGAAGGTCATTGTTAGCACCAATGTCCGATTCTTAGAGGAAGACTATGTGATGAACCATAAACCCACAAGTAGAGTTGTTCTAAAAGAACTGAGAGGTGAGACACCAAGTACTTCAGTACCAACAGTACAAGAGGATGAACCACAAATAACTGTACAATGTGTCACGAATGTTACACCACAACCGATAGTGCCTCGTCGTAGTGGAAGGGTTGTGATACAACCTGATAGATATATGTTCTTGGGAGAGTCGTCAGACTTCGTCCCTGAGGAACAAGATTATGATCCCTGTACCTACAATGAAGTACTCCAAGATAAAGATGCAGAGTCTTGGCAAAAGTAATGAAATCTGAAATAGAATCTATGGATTCTAATCAGGTCTGGGAGCTTGTAGAACCACCCGTTGGTGTAAAAGCCATTGGATGCAAGTGGGTCTATAAGAGAAAAAGAGGATCAGACGGTAAGGTTGAAACCTTTAAAGCTCGACTTGTAGCAAAAGGTTTACTCAAAGAGAGGGTATCGATTATGAGGAAACCTTTTCTCCAGTAGCTATGCTTAAGTCTATCCGGATTCTTTTATTTATTGCAGCTCATCTCGATTATGAGATTTAGCAAATGGATGTCAAGACAACTTTTCTTAATGGAAGTCTTAAGGAAGACATCTATATGAAGCAACCAGATGGGTTCATTGAAAAGGGCCAAGAGCATCTTGTTTGTAAGCTCTAGAAGTCCATTTATGGACTTAAGCAAGCTTGCAGATCTTGGAACATATGTTTGATCAGGTGATAAAATCCTACGGATTTGATCAATGTCAGGATGAATCATGTGTATATAGAAAGTGTGGCAAAAATATGGTGATATTCCTAGTACTTTATGTGGATGACATCTTGCTCATTTGAAACAATGTGAAGGTGTTATCTGATGTAAGGATATGGTTATCCAAACAATTTGATATGAAGGACTTAGGAGAAGTAGGTCACATCCTTGGGATCAAAGTTCTACGAGATCGCAAGAAAAAGATGTTGGGCTTATCCCAAGCTTCCTATATCGATACTGTACTAACTCCTTTTAGTATGCAAAATTCTAAGAAAGGTTTCTTACCTTTTAGACATGGAATTGCTCTATCAAAGGAGCAGTGTCCGAGGACACCTAAAGAGATAGAGAACATGAAGGCAGTTCCTTATGCTTAGCAGTAGGAAGCTTAATGTTTGCAATGCTATGTACGAGACTAGACATCTGCTTTGCCGTAGGCATGGTCAGCAGATATCAGTCTAACCCAGGACAAGAGCACTGGACTACCGTAAAGCATATTTTGAAGTACCTGAAAAGGACTAAAGAGTATATGCTAGTTTATCAGGCAGATAGTTTAGTTCCCTTGGGGTATACAGACTCAGATTTTCAGTCAAATAAGGACTCCAGGAAATCTACCTCAGGTTATGGGTTTACTTTGGGAGGTGGAGCCATTGTGTGGAGGAGTATCAAGCATAAATGTATTGCTGATTCCACCATGGAAGCCGAGTATGTGGCAGCCTCTGAAGCAGCCAAAGAAGTGGTTTGGCTCAGAAACTTTCTGTTAGACTTGGATGTGGTACCTAGTTTGCCTAAGTCTATTACACTTATTATGATAATAGTGGTGTAGTTACAAACTCGAAGGAATCATGAGCCCAGAAGACAGGTAAACAATTGAGCGCAAGTACCACCTGATACGAGATTTCGTAAAAAAAGGAAAAGTTGTTGTGATCAAGATAGCATCAGCCGACAACCTAGCTGATCCATTTACAGAGAGCTTACCAGCTAAGGCTTTTGATAGTCATGTTGAGGGAATGGGAGTCAGATGTGTAGCAGCATGGCTTTAAGTATAAGTGGGAGATTTGTAACAGTATACTGAAAAGCAATGCTTTGAGTATAAGTGGAAGATTGTTAGGGTTATATATTAAAAGCATCACTTTTGTAGTAACCTTATTTCCTTAAATTTTGAATGAGAATCATATGGGCAAATGTTTGCATATTATATTTGTTGCAAGTGTTAATACAAATGTCTGATATTCTATATTATAGATAATATGGTATGTGGTGTCACACAGAAGATCATATTATCAGTTTTCTATGGAGTATATAAATAGTTCACAACCTAGATGGACTTGGACAATCTATTGAAAAGGTTGTAGTGTAATCTGGTATTAGTCTATCTTGACTATAGGTTTACACTAGTACACTTTGTGTGTATTGAACAGGATCACTTGAGGTTATTCTCTTTGTACTGACTACATAAGAGAACAAATACCTATGTTATTATGGATGCTTGTGCTCTTAATCTGGATATAATAACAGACATGTATATGCAGTGTGTATTACTTTGACTCATGAAAGAGTGAGATTCATTATGGATCAACAACCTCTATGAATTGGATAATAACATTGTATGTATGATGGGTTGTTGATTATAAATGGAATCCATGTCCCGATACATCGGGTTGATGATGTCCCCTTAAGGAGCTCATAAGGATTGTCATGTAAACCCTGCAGGTGGATTATATCCGACATGACAAATAAAGTTGAGCGGTACTACTTAAGGATAAAAGATGTCAAATCAATATAGTTGTCAGTAACTTAATTTGATCGACGGACATACGATATCTTAATATGGGAAGCCAAACGAGCATATAATAAAAGGAGCCCACAAACATAATTTAGGATTAAGGAGGTAGTGCAACAATAGCTCATTAGTGGACCGAGCTATTGTTAATGGGCCTGGATTGTGTGTTCGGGCTGAACACGGGATATCCAGATCCGTTAGGAGGCCTAACCCTAATTTTTCCCTATGGTCCCTGCCGTAGCTTATATATATCTCCTATTCTCTGGCCGCCAAATTACTGATCAAAAATCTGAAGCTTTCTCTAAATTTGTAATTCACATAAGGAGAGAAAGAGAGGGCTGCCAAGGAGAAGAAAAGGTTGGGAGATCGTCGCCCACACGACGTCCAACTCGAGGAAGGAATACGTGCAGAAGATCTTGGGGTCGTCCGCTCGAGATTGCTAGAAATTACTTGTCTTCTTTCCGCCGCAGGTATAATTCGTGGGAATCCACACGTATTAAATCTGTTTAACTTTCTATCGATCGATATGCACACCAAAGTAAGGGTCCTGGGAATCCCCAGTTCCATCAGATAGCAGGCTGGCTGCTCACGCACGTATTTGTCGGATGCGCCTGGACGTGGGGATGCCATGTGGCTGACGCTGGCGAGGGTGCATGGACGATGCGCCCCGAGTTGTAGTAGAATCTGCTCAAACTGCTTCGTCAGGCTGCGGAGGAGATGACACATGGCAGTTGCTGAAATTTGGTTGTTGCTGAGATCTTGGGTGGTTAGCACCCATTCTTTGAATAGAACTGAGTCATGGGATGCATGGCGTATGCCTGTGGCTCAAAGATCTCAGTTTTGGAGGAGAGTGATCTATCGGGGTGCGCCTAGGATTGGACGCATGGAGGCGACTTAGTCTATGAGTTTTAGGCATCATATACGAGTCTGGACGCATGGCTTTTGAGGCGCATGTAGAGCTTCGCATTAGGGTGCGCCTAGGATCAGGTGCAGGAGAGGCGACTTAGTCTCATGACTTTTAGGAGTCGTGAGCAAGTCCAGGCGCATGGCTTCTGGGGCACATATAGAGCTTAGTCTTCTGTTGCTTGGGATCAGAAGTAGGCCTGAGGGTGCATGACCTTTGGGATGCATGCAAATGATCGGTCGGCCACGTGGCGAGGACAACTGTAGCCGACAAGAAGTGAAATAATGGTGATGATGTCAGCGGCTCTTCGTTTTCTGCAAGGTCTGCTGATTGGACATCTTCAGAAGACGTGTTTCCGCCTTTATTACTTCAACATTAAATACTTGATGATGACGTGTGTGGAGAGGTGCATCAGTAAGTGCCATTCCGGGCGCATGGGCTCATATCCCATTAGGTGCATTAATAGGGGCGGATGATGTCGACGGCACATCTACAATGCGTCGCATCTTCTTTAGCCCGTCTGTTGAGTTCTTCGATGCATTGATGGCTCTTTTAACTTGGCTGAATTTTGAAGAGGCAGATTCATTGGCATTAATGCAAATTTATTGCACTGAATTCGGAGAGACTGCCACTTGGCGTATGGGTTTGATCCGCCCGGCCTATAAATAGCAGTGTGAAGAGAAGTTTATTTCTCGTTTCATTTTTCTTCTCGAATTGAGATGAACTCGGTCGGTCCTCCTCCTTGGCGAGACATTGCATTATGGGTTGTCGATATCCTCGTTCGAAGAAGCTTTGACGATGAACTACTTCAGAAGATTGAGATGCGCCGAATTGATATGTTCGAACCCCTTGCTGGCAATATTCTTCTACAAGACGACATTGAGTGTCAAGTTGAATGCATGGTTTGGGTTTGATGTGCCCAAGCCTCAATGTGATGGAAGAGCCCCAGGATAGCAGATGTGCATGTGCATTGATGATGAAGTGATTCGCTCTGACGGGGCAAAGTAATACGCTGGTAGAGCAATGCGCCAGGTTGAGACGATGCGCCTAGCTGAGACATCAGAGTGATACGCCCAGTTGAGTGTAGGATGTTACAAAGTCTTCAATTGGCATCATGTTTCCAAGATGATGTCGGACAGGTACAGCAGGTTGCAGTCGCTGGAACACAGACTGCCTTGGTAGTGGGGCCACTGTTTTGCGACAACAACAGTTGATGGCGACCGTAGTACAAGTATGTCTCATGAGGGACGAGTTGTGCATGGTGGTCGTCTCTCCCGATCTACGTCTGTGAGGGATCACATTGCGTAAATCGTAAGAGGAGAGTTTCACATTTACACCCCCTTCAGGCACATGGCAAGGCCAGGCGCCGGGATGGTTATGTGAATGCTGCAGCTCCTTAATCCAGTTCCAGTGCATGAAATGCACCCAGATCATAAGTAAGAGAGCAGCACGTATTGCAACTTGAATACACTTCATGCTCATCACCCAGGTGGGCGTATGGACTCAACATTGCAGTTGTCCAGCCAGACTTGGTTCGATACGCAGTAGATGCGCCCAAGCGGGACAGGGACTTTGAAAGTCGACTCGTTTCTAGCACAGATGCACCCGAGTCGACTCTGCACAGCTTACCATCAGCAGCGCACATGATTTTAAGCGCATGCTTCTGGTTTGCTGTCGACGTAGCACATTCGAGGCGCATGGCCTGTGTTGCCTTGGACTTCTTTGTTCTAGCCCAACTTTTCTTTGCCAAGATGGCAAGGGAAGAACTTGTAGCCGATCCAGAAGAAGAAGAAGAATCACTGTTGCAACTTTTTGCGACTCAAACGGGCTCCCTGGACAATGGGCTCTCTTTTCTTTTTGGTGCCCTTTTCAAAGGAGGCAAAGGGGCTCTATATATAGAGTGGAATGAGACCTCTCTTCTTCTCATTTCTGATGTGGGATTAAAATCAATATCCCTCTTTTTCATGCTTCTACACTTATATAAGCCTGCACAGCAACTGCCTAGTTAGCATAACGTTCGGGACGTTGGAAAAACTGCCCCGAACGTGCTGTAACCGCTTAAATCGTGTATAGACACGATCTGAGTCAACTTGCACACAGCATGCACAACTTGTGCCACCCGTGTAACTAGCATACTGCACGCACAGTACGCACAGCACCACTTGCGCCACTCGTGCCACACTATGCCACACGCACCGTACGCAACCTGCGTAAGTCACGTATTGCGCACACTGTGCTACTCGCGTAACGTGCGCCACTTGCGCA
Organism: Iris pallida; assembly: GCA_029216955.1. Taxonomy (NCBI): domain Eukaryota; kingdom Viridiplantae; phylum Streptophyta; class Magnoliopsida; order Asparagales; family Iridaceae; genus Iris; species Iris pallida. Next base: position 46,997 of record JANAVB010040056.1, on the reverse strand, counting down.
CCACGCGTACCCTGCACAAATTGCACAACGTGTACAACTTGTGCACCGCGTACAACCTGCGCAAACCGTATAACGCGCACAATCGGCTGCACAAGAGGCTTGCGTAACGAGTGCAACTTAAGTGCACTATACGCCTAGCGACGATTCTGACGTGCTAAGTGCAAAGTGCGCCAACAAAATGCCATATTACGCCTCATGAGCCCATGAGCCCGAGCCCGAGCCCGAGTCCGAGTCCGAGTCCGAGTTGCTAAGCTCCTATGGAAATAAATTTCCCAAGAGCAAAAAGCATGAATGCTTCATTGTTGATTTAGCCTTTTCCCCATTAGAAAAATATTTCCACGTGGCACACCCATGTGCATGTTCATACCACGTGTGCATCTCTAAAAGAGCATAGCTAATATATAGAGATACAACTCCTTTGGCCTAGCCAATGTGGGACTGTTTGCAAAAATAAAAGTTGATCTTTATTTCAACAAACTTTGTAAAAAGATTATAATAGAATTCTGGGAAAGTACAACTGTAGGAATCCGATCTGAATGACGATCGCTTTATCCCTTGGACGATGTGAACTTTGAAGACGATAGCCTCTTAAGTTGAAGGCAAAAGCCTCTGAAGAATGCAGCAGCACTTGGACAAGAACTCCTGACCTCTCTGATCTTGATTCTGAATCTCTGATCTCTATGTGATCCCTCCTAGGAAGGACTTGAAACTCTATTTATAGAGTTCTAGAAATAACTAATTTTTAGTTATTCTGAATTATGCAGGATGGATTACGCATGCACTGGATTGCGCAAGCAATGGACTGCGCAGGTAGTTACCCGATCGTGGACCATCTGTATGTGATGCGTGATATTGTTTGATTAAAATACGCTTGATCGTGTACAGACGGTTGCCACATGGTGAGTAATTGATGGCATGAAGGCCACGTATACATTGTCAGTTGTCATGATGGAGTGTGCCACATAAATTGTGCTGGCTTCAGATTGTGCTGAGATGGATCGCGCTGCAAAGAGTTTGGCAGATTGTGCTGCATGTACAGCTGTCCTCGAGCGCTGTGCTGTACGATAAACGAACAGTTTCCTCGTTCTCCGTGCTGTCAGTTGTCAGAAGATATGATTCTCTGTCAGATAATGATGACAAGGCCACGTCAGCTTGCGCACTTGGCTTGCTGCACAGTTCAGCCTGCGCAATCGAGATGGTGCACAATCTGTCTCTTGTGCAGTTTATTTGAAGGATGTACTTTTTGATTTTTATGGCTCTGTTGATGGGTGCAACTTGATTTTTAGGACCTACAAGACCCCCTTCAAAGTTTTCGAAAGTTGAATTTATTCAAAGTTTCGAAATACTTTGAATTTTGATTTTTAAATCAAGTTGCGCATGTAATGACTTGTCTGCGCAATTGGAGGAGGCAGCTCCTATTTCTTTGGCGTAATCTGAGGCGTCTGTTCACTTTTGAAAACTATAAATAGTTCTCTTTTCTCTCTCTATTATTCTTTACTTGCTTCCAAACTTTTGAAAGAAAAAATTTCTCGAGCTCACCCGACTCTTCTCCTTCTTTTCCGTTAACGCTGATGGCTCCGAAACGCTCCGCCGCTGAGAAGGGCAAAGCTCCGGCCGAGTCTTCAGCTCGGGCTGCGCCGCGTATTTCTCGAAATGAAGTCGCTCATCCCGCTCTACAAGGTAGTAAACTCGATCAAAGACCCCTTTTTAGGGTTCTTTTGACACTGTTGATCCTTCAAACCGATCTCTTTTTAGAGATTTGGTTATATTGTGCCGACCTGTTTAGGGTTTTGGTTGCACAAACTCAATAGTTCTCATTTTTATGACGACTATTTTCTTGCGTAATCGGTTGGAAAGCGCTGGCAAAAGTCAGCACAATCTGCTGATTTGCGCAAGGCTGTCCAGCGCAAACTGATGCTTTGCGCAAGTTAGTCAGCGCAATCTGATGGCTTGCATAAATGAATGAGTTGGCGCAAGTGGACAGTTTGTACATAGAAGCTGTTGTTGCGCAATCTGATGTTTTAGAGACAGCGCAATCTGATGCTTGCATAATTTGCTGAATTTTTGGACAGAACCTTTGATTTTGCATTTACTAAATTATATCTTTCTGTTTGATGCAGTTAATATCAGAGAGGACTCAGAGTATAAAATCTTTGCAGGGACCCTTGCTGAACCAGAGTTCAAGGAAGATTTGTCCCATGTGATATTTCTCCAATATGCTCTACCGTCTTCCCGTCAAGCCATATTAGTAGCACAGGACAATAAAACTTTATTGAGCCTGATGAATGGGCAGCCTTTGCAGACTGTCGATGCCATTACTCCTAGGAAACCCCTATTTCTATTCGGTGAGGCTATTGAGAAGTATTCTCAGCCTAGGCCTCGAGTCGAACAGAGACTCCTTCAAAGAGCTGATAAAAGGATACTTTTGCCAGAGATCTCCAGGTGCCTCCCTTTAGCTCGCTATACTCATACAAGTTATCCCAGGAGAATGGACTAGGATATCACTACCCTCCAACAAGCCAAGACAGGGAACATCTGTGTAAAGAAATATCTGAATAATAAGGACATGTTCTACATATCTTCTAAGCGTCATAGCTCATTGCTCAGAGGACTGAAGCCTGGTTGCATTCCGCCAGAGAATTCTTCCCTGCTACTACCGGTTAGAACACCAATCTTCGCAAACGAATTTGCGAAAGTTGAAGGAAGATACCCGAATCAGGACATCCGTCTGACAGGCCTGGTGAACCCTGATCACAAAAGATGGAGTTGTATAGCCAACTGGATATTGGTTCAGTTTGAAGATAAGCTCAAGGAGATTGAGCTATATCAGCCGCTATTCTCTACTGTATACGGCTTTCACGCCAACCCTCATCTGTTCCTTGCTTTAGCAGAGAGGTATAACTTCAGGACAGGGACCTTCATGACACCCTGTGGAGAAATTGGACTTGCTCTTCATGAGATAAAATATATCTCGAGCTTGCCAATGGGATAATTCCCTTATGAAGAATTTGTTCCAACAAATGATGAATTGGACCGACTTCGTCGAGAAAATGCTGAAATGGTGGACGTCTTCGAGGAACTCTTGTGCCACTACAAGATCTGCTCCTTATTTTACAAGAGTGGCTCTTCTGGTACTTGCTACTCATCGAAGTGGTTGTCTTATCTCTTCCTCAACTACATTATAGAGAAGAAGACGAAGGATCATGACAATTGTAACCCTAGTTTCTTCAAACCACTCAGCCACAGTGAAGTGATAGGTTTGATGGAAGAGAACAAAGAAATGGACATCATAGTTGACGATGAACTACAATATCCTCCTTTCAAAAAAGGAGATGTTATTGAAAGTTTCATAAGACTGGGCTATAGATCCATGTCCAAGGAAGCCCAGTTGGCGGGTTTCCTCACATACTGGCTCCGACGATTCGTCGTCCCGGAAGCGAGCGCTGTCGACCGCTTCCATCGCGGCATGCTCTATGCTGCTGTCCGGTTAGTCTTTGGCTACCGGATGGATCTGCTATCAGCGATGACCTGCAGAATAAAAGCTGGTCTTCGTCTTTATGTTGACTCGATGCTCAAATACAAAGGCGAGAAGGGGAACTTCCCTCGGCTAGAACTGCCCTATACTTATTTGTTTGGATGGTTACTTCTGCACCATCCGTCATTGATGAACCCTGATATGGGAACATTCGGCGGCAGCTATCTGCGGAGATTCTCCCGGGGTAAATGGATATATACCAGTCTGAGAGATTGCAGACGGGCTTTGAATCTTGGGAAGGGGTGGAATTTCTAATGTGTTCTCCCTACAACTGGTTATGAACACATGACAACAAATCTGGTTGATCTAGGGAGGCAGCCTCTAGGCCGTGCAGTATTTGAGTGGTTGAAGACGATTCGACCGTCTCATTTGGTTTACAGATTTGAAGAGGAATGCTATTTGGAACCTTATCTTCCCAGCCGCTTTGCGCGGCAATTTGGTTACGACCAATTCCACGTGGGTAACGCCATAACGTGCCTACGAGGACAAGGTTACTTGATTGATGGTGCCAGAGCTTGGGCTTATTATAACGCTCGAGACACAAGAGCAATGTTCTCAATGTCGACCAAGAGTAATCATGGCCCCAGAATGTTATACACATATTCAATCTTTTATACATCAGCGAATATATTTACCGAAAACTTCAACCTTGTAGATAGCTTCGCGACAGTGACGCGTCTGAAGAAGGGAGCAGCTGTTACATCAGCTCCAAATAATGATGAGGAACATAAGCCGGTGGATGACCCGTTGGAAGCCTCAAGGGAAGCTAACTTCCCTGAGGAAGTCAACGAACCATTACGAATTTCTTTGAAAGTTGTTAAATCTCCAGCCAAGGAGAGAAAGAGGAGGATTGACGAACCTTCTTCTCCGGTTGCAAAGAAGAAACTTATCTTGGAGCCCTCAGAGAAAGTTACCACCAGGTCACAATCTTGGCAACTGGCCGAGTCGATCCAAAGAGAAGAAGCGACCACACCGACTTCTCTTCCAAAGAAGGTTGGTGTAGTAGACGTAGAGAGTCTAGAGAGACCTCTACATAGAAAGAAACTGGCCCTCAGAAGAAGAAAGAGAACGGTCACTCCTTCGAGACAAATCTTGTCCTCGGTGGTGGCTAGCGCTGCTGCTGGAATCACCATGTCATCTCCTACACCTGCCCCTGAGTCTAGGCAAGAAATTCCTAGTCCAGAGCAGAGGGACGAGACTGAGCAGAGGAAGGAGGCTGAACAGAGGGATGAGGCTGCAGAGCCTAGAGAAGACACTGTGGAGAGGGAGCATAAAGTTTTGCAATCTCCTTCACGGGCGGTGGAAAGTATTCAGCTTCCTGCTACACCAGAAACACTCCGCGAAGAAGAGGATCGCTTAATGTTTGATGCATTGAATGACTGCAACTTCGGTCTGCAGGATGATATTGATCAGGCCGCTGCAACTGCCAGCGAGGAAGCACGAGAGGAAAATAAAAGTGATAAGAGTACATCATCAGAGGCTGTTGATGATACACAGAATCCTACAGAGGACATTGATGTCCATATATCTCTCGAAACTGCTGATGACACACTTGATCCTGAAAAGGATGTTGAGGTACAGGTACCTCCAGAAAAGATTGCGGATGAGGAAGTAGCCTCGGAGGAAACTTATACTGTTGATCCCAAAGGTATTGAATGATATTATCAACCCTCTTATCATAGATTAAATGGCTGACAACTCTATTCTTATCCATACAGAACTCGAATCTTTCCCAGCTCCTCCAGCGTGCACGAATATAGTGTCTGTAATGACGATAGCTAGCAGCAGTCATTATTTGTCAGGTGGCTCCGAGGCAGGTAGTAGCCAGGCAATTATGTCTGAGGCTACTTCTACTAGATTGGAATCTGTGCCAGCAGATGACAGAATCATCACTGGACCAAGCCATGGTAAGACTGCTTTTACTTTTGATCTTTTTAATAACAGTAAATGACAGGTAAAATGATAAAGTTTATCTGTTTTTGCAGAGGAACAACCGGGAGAAGCAACCAGCTCTACTTTAGCTCCCTTATTTAAAGAGCCCTCCATCCAAGTACAAGAGGCTGAACGACCTGCTGCTTCATCGTCAACGGGAGTAGCTGCTACTCCTGGTGCTTTGGCTACCAATCAATTTGTCATTAACTCCTTCACCAACTTCTTCTTTGATTCGTTGGGACCCTTAATAAATAGGGTGATAGAGAAGGAAGAGGCTGATTTCTCCACAGTTAGAGGTCCAACCTCTTACTTGGTTAATGCCATCTGCAGTCAAGGCGACGAAGCTCAGGCTACTTTTTTGATCATATATTAGATTAGCTGGAGACCTCGGTTAAGAGCTACAAAGAGCTAAATAAGGGGGAGGTAGCGCCTTTGGTGCGAGCTGAATTTGAACGGATGTCTCAAGAGGCTGCGGTTGAGAAAGTTAATTTCCAAGTTCTCTTGGATACTTTTACTGCCAAGTCCGCTGAGTACAGCTCCAAAATGGAAACAGTGGCATCTGTTGCTGAAGAGAAAGAAAGGAGAGTTACTGAATTACAAGCAAAAACTGCCCGTCTTCAGGAAGAGCTGAGACTCGCTCAATTAACTCTGGAAGATGAGGCCACTCAACATCAGGCTGCAATTCAACAACTGGGTGTTCTGACTCAAGAAAGAGATGAGTATGCCGCAGCTCATCAAGCTGAAATCACTCGCAGACTAGTAACCCTGCCAACCTTCGATGATAAATCTGGGATGGAAGAAGCTAGGAAACGAGTGATGGAATCTCGTGAGGAGCGACTGCAAATTTTGAAGCAGCAGATAACCAACTTGATGACACCGCCGGCTAAATAGAAAGATTCTTTGTATCTTCTTTTCTTGTGATATGTATCTTTGTAATATCTTTCAATTTTGATCAATAAAAGACATTTTCTTGGTGGCTCTATTATTTATTGTATATCTTATTCAGATATAAATAATAGCGATAGGAAATATATTCAGAGGTACAGGACATGATATATTTCTTGATTTTTTAGAAAATAATTATATTCATTATATATGCTCAGAGGTAATATGGACATGGCAGAATATAATTTGTTGAATATCATTATTTCTGTAGACAACTTAATCAAGAATGACAAGTTGCTGATGTGGATGATAAAATAAATGAACGAACATGAATCGTCAAAATATATGAACGAAATGAATCGTCGGAATGAACGGGTAAACCGTCAAATGAATTGAATGAACGGGTGAACCGTCGGATAGATGTAATGAACGGGCGAACCGTCGGATAGATGTAATGAACGGGCGAACCGTCAGATGGATGGTAATGAACGGGTGAACCGTCGGATGATAATAATGAACGGATGAACCATCGGATGATAATAATGAATGGGTGAACCGTCGAACGGATTGACTGAACGGATGAACCGTCGGATGATAATAATGAACGGGTGAACCGTCGGATGATGGTAATGAACGGGTGAACCGTCGAATGATTGTAATGAACGGACGAACCGTCGGATGAATGAATGAACGGGCGAACCGTCAGATGAATGTAATGAACGGGCGAACCGTCGCTTCGTTGTTTTAAGAATCTCTGCCTATAAATAGAACAGAAATCTGAGAGGAATGATCATTTTCACTTTTCAACATAAAGATGTCGTCTGGAGATGCATCCAAGAAGGCTGAAATTGCCCCGAAGGTTGAAGCTGACACTGGAGAACGTCCCACTGAACCAACCCAGCCAAAACAGACAGAGGCAGACGAAGGATTGTCTGTACCCCAGCCACCGTAGGATATCCTGGACTTCTTGCTTGAACCAGGGAAGACTGAAGAGGAAGAAGCCATGAGGATGGCTGCTTGCAAGTTCATGGTGGGTTCGAGCAAGGATGTTGTCGGTTCTTTTGCCGACTATGTTTTAGATAAGGACGGCAGTGGCCCGCGTCCCAATGTTGTGAAGGATGATAGTGATCTTCCTTGATATCATGTACTATCATTCATGATAAAATAAAATTAAATTTTATTTATGAACTTGTCTGATGATTTACAAGCACTCACTTTACATTTATACATAATACTTTTTAAGGAATTTGCCATTGATAGGCATCATTGCAACTCGACCATCTAGTTCTGTGAGTTGATAGGCTCCATTTGAGAAGACTTTGCTCACGATATATGGACCTTCCCACTTTATATCGAACTTGCCTTTGCTCATGTGAGTCATAGTCATAGGACGTCTGACTGTTAGAACGAGCTCTCCTTTCTGAAAGGCTCTGACTTTAACTTTGCGGTTGAAAGTCTTCGAGATGCGGGCTTGACATAACTTAATATGTTGTTGAGCCATTAATCGTTTCTCATCGAGTGCTTCTAATTCTTGAAGTCGCAGGAGGTCATTATTCTCTGTAGTGAGCTCGTTGGCGATGGCGATCCTTAAGGATGGAATTTGAAGTTCCAGGGGAAGAACTGCTTTACAGCCGTACACTAAAGAGAAGGGTGTACAACCTGTAGGATTGCGGACTGTAGTACGATAAGCCCATAGACATTCTCCAAGCTTTTCACTCCAATTTTGTTTATTAGTAGAAACGAACTTCTTAAGGAGTTTAATGATAGTTTTATTGAAGGCTTCGACCAAGCCATTAGCGGCAGGATTGTAAGCTGTCGAAGCAAAGTTGTCAATCGGATGATCATCACAGAATCTTGTGAACTTTTGACGAATGAACTGTGGTCTATTGTCATGGATGATCCTTCGAGGTACACCAAATCTATAGATAACATGGTGTTTGACAAAGTTGATGACACTGCTGGTCTTGACTTCAACCAGAGGTATAGCTTCAGCCCATTTGGAGAAATAGTCGGTTATTGCTAGTATGAACCGATGTCCTCTAGAAGAAGGAGGGCTGATAGGATCTATAATGTCCATGCCCCAAGCTTCGAAAGGCCAAGAAGCGGCAGTTGGATGCAGAAACTCTGACGGTTGATGGATAAAATCTGTATGGATTTGACAGGCTCGACATTTCCTTGCATATTCGATGGCATCGGATACCATAGAGGGCCAGTAGTAACCCATTCGTCGGATACGATCCTGTAGCTTAGGACCGGGTTGATGTGCACCGCAGACGCCATCATGAGCTTCGCGCAATACTTGCTTTGCTTTATCACCAGCAAGACAGCGCAAGAGTAGGCCGTCATAAGTCCGTCGATAGAGAGTCTTAGTAGTTTGATTGTAATAGAATCGGAGAGACCGTCGACGAATACTCGTAGCCTCCTTGGGATCTTCGGGGAGTATGTCGTGGACCACGAAGTCGATGAAAGGAGCTCTCCAATCTTCATCGATAACATTGGCTTCAGTAAGATTACTGAACTCAATATTACGATTGTTTTCGATGCAAAACAACTCACGATTAGAGACAACCACCACCTGCTGTCTTTTGATAGGGATAGCTAAGACTGCTGTAAGATTGGCCAAGGCATCTGCTTCAGTATTGCAAGCTCGACGAACATAGTCGATGAAGAAAGCTTTGAATGATGTAGCCATGCTGATCGCCGCTTCATGATAGGGCACTAGATCTTGATGGCGAACTTCATAGGTCCCTCTAACCTGATTAACAACCAGCTTAGAGTCACCGTAGACTTCAAGATACTCGACGTTCAGTTGTTTGGCTAACTAAAGGCCGATGAGTAGAGCATTATACTCAGCTACATTGTTAGAATAAGGTTCATCTAGGGAGTAGGCTCTTTGAATAGTTGACCCATCTGGAGAAATAAGAACAACCCCAAGTCCTGCGACAATGGCACCCTTTGGTCCGATCCTGGATGCACCGTCAAAGAATAGACGCCAAGTAGGAAATTCTTCAGAGATCATATTTGATTCTGATGTCTCATCTGGAATTTCATCATAGAGTTTGGATATTTCTGGAACAGGATGAGCCGCTAAGAAGTCCGCCAATGCTTGACCTTTGACAGACTTTTGAGAAACATATACCATGTCATATTGGGCTAGCAGAATGGCCCATGTAGCCAGCCGAGAATTGAGCGTGCTGGGCTTCTTCATCAGTACCCGAAGAGGATTAACTTGGGATATGACATGAAAAGTTTGTCCGATGATGTAATGCCTTGTCTTTTGAACGGCAAACATAAGAGCTAGGCATTCTTTCTCAACTGGACTATAACGGTGTTCAGCACCAATCATAGTACGACTGAGATAGTAGATGGCCTATTCATGGCCTTCTTTATTCTTTTAGGCAAGTAAAGCACCCAATGAATGGTCCATAGCACGAACATACATTAAGAATGGTATACCTGAGATCGGTGGCACCAAGACTGGTAGATTCATAAGATATCGCTTTATATCTTCGAATGCTTGTTGACATTCTTCAGTCCAAATGAAAGATACACCCTTCTTCATTAGCTGAGTGAATGGTCTGCAGCGTCCAGACATATTCGAAATAAATTTCCTGATGTACGCAAGTCGACCTTGGAATCCTCGTAGCTCTTTTAGGTTGCGTGGAGGACGCATCTCTTGAATGGCTTTGATCTTCTCGGGATCCACGTGTATACCCTTAGAGGTAATAACGAAGCCGAGAAATTTGCCACTAGAGACACCCAAAAATGACTTGGTGGGATTCATCTTGAGTTGATGTTGGCGCATCAGATTGAAGATTGTTCTCAAGTCTTGGTTATGATCTTCCTTGAGACGACTTTTGACGGCAATATCATCGATGTAGCATTTGACAGTCTTGCGCAGATGATCTCGAAAGATGGTACTCATAGCCCGTTGATAAGTTGTACCAACATTCTTGAGACCAAATGGCATTACAGTATAGCAATAAACTCCGCAAGGAGTGCAGAAAGAAGTATGTTTTTCATCTTCAGGATTCATCCGAATCTGATTGTACCCGAAGAATCTATCCATGAAGGATATTCGTTCGAACCCACAGGTGTTGTCAATCATGACATCCGTAATAGGGAGAGAAAATTCATCTTTTGGACAGGCTTCATTAAGATCCATGAAGTCGATGCAAACTCGAACTTTGTCGGTTTTCTTCAAGACTGGAACAATATTGGCCACCCAATCGGGATGTTGTTCTTCTCAAATAAAGCCACAAGCGATAAGCTTCTTGACTTCATCGTCGATCGCGTCCATCATTTCTGGTTTGAATCGCCTTTGTTGCTGTTTGACTGGCTTTGCATTAGGCAAGATATTCAATTTATGAGTAGCAACTTTAGGATCTAGACCTGGCATGTCTTCATAGCTCCAGGCAAAGACATCAATGTATTCTTGAATAAGAAGAATTAATTCTTGCTTATCTTTCTCTGGAAGGTTCTTGCTGATGAATATTGGACGAGGTGACCCGCTCTTTCCCACATCAATTTGAACTAATTGATCTTCGGTAGGGGGTTCTCGTTGTTCGAATCGGAGTTCCTATTGGGTATCCATTCGTTGAGCCCAAGGATCCGTTTCGAGACTTTCTTCAATATCCTCGTCATATCCTTCTGGAAGTTCAGCGGAGACCATGTTGGAAGATACGATCAGCCGATAAACCTGACCAATGCTGGTGTCAGAATCCCATGATCTGGAATCAGAAGAGTTAGAGTGCTCTTCACTATTAGATTCAAAAACTGCTGGGGATAATACCGGAGGCGAAGTATATCCGAGACCTCTCTTGGTCTTGCTGTAATACATCTCTGACTTTTCTTTCGGAACAGCCGTACGGATAGGATTTCGTCTACCCTTACCATAGTTGAGGCCATTCTTGAAGTCATAACATATCTTTTGGATGATATCTTTTGATTGTTGACTGTAACGACGAATTTGGAGATGTCATGTATCGTTACTTTTACTATCATCCGTATAGCTGAATTTCTTTTCTGGTCCTTTACTAAAAAGTATTGGACTCTCGCCTTTCTTTCGAGCGGGAACAACACAATATGAGTCATTCGGATGTTCAAGTGAGACCTCTGTTTGAAGAGATTGTACAACTCCTATTGTAAATGATTGGAAGCTATCTAACATATCCAAATAGCATTTAGCATGATAAATGACATCAGTATACTGGAAAGTAGATACTTTTTCATTGATTTGTACATCTATATTTATAACAGGACCTTTAGCCTTAGCAGGCTTGGTCAAATTGATTACAAGAGGGGGAGAGGAAGAACGTGGAGGAGGCTTGTTACGACGAAGGTCAATAACAAGTGGCTCAGAGGAAGTGAGCTCCTTTTTATCCTTGTTATGAGATAGATCAATAACAAGTGGCTCAGAAGAAGTGAGCTGCTTTTTCTTCTTGTTACGACGTAAGTCGATAACAAGTGGCTCAGAAGAGGTGAGCTCCCTTTGATCTTGACCACCATCAGCTGGTTGCTTCTGGACTGGCAAATGAATAGCCAGTGGTTTGGAGGATTGAGGACGAGAAACACGCCCTTTAACAGGTATGATGAGGGTGTCTTTGGGCACTGCTTCCTGTTCTACTTCAGTATCCAGAGCCAATACCACCTTCATGAACTCATCTTTATACATACGAGCGTCGTTACAGTATGCTTCGACACCTTTGAACGGATAGAGATCCGATACCTCCTTTTGAACCTCCCCATTGTCATCAACATATTTGAAATATTGATAGAGAGTAGAAGGAATAATATTGTGTTCATACAGGAATGGCCTCCACAACAGAGCATTGTAAGAGCAACCATGATTGTCTATGATATAAAAGGTCACCTTTGTGCGAAGATTGCCTATTTGGAGTTTTAAGCAAATCTTGCCCAAAGGCTCACTTCTTCCTTGATTGAACCCAAAGATGGTGGTGATCGTGCCAGAAAGACTATGGACAGGGATCTTCAGTGCGTCCAGCATTGTCTTCGGCATGATGCTGAGTACTGACCCTGGATCTATCAGAATACGATCGACTTTCATCGAGTCGACATATCCTGTATAGTAAAGAGGACGGTCATGCCTATTGTCTTCCAACAGCATATCATCCTGTGTGAAGGTAATATTTGGAATTAATTCCAACACACTATGACAATGGAGGCAAGAGACTGGCTCTATTTTTGGCTTCTTCAGAAGGATTAGACAAGTTTCTGCCTGCATAAGAGCTTCACTTAGAGTTTCTCGAGTTTCTTTGGAGAGGCGTAAGAGCTCGAAGATTGACAGCCTGGCCGGTATATTGGCTAGTTGAGCCAAGATATCAAAATTGTAGGGCTTCTCAAGTCCTGAGGGAGATGACTTCTTCAACGGTTTGTCAAAACGGACTTGTTGTTTGCCTTTGTCAGCCGTCGTCGGTTTAGGGGGAATGGGTACTACAACCGGTGAGGATGCAGAAGGAATATCCTCAGTGGAGACAGGTTGTACAGGAGCAAGCTCAGAAGAAGAAGTAGGATTTTCCTGAGTTTCAGGAGCTTCTCGTAGATAGGCTTTCCCCGACCTGGTGCCCAGTAAAAAATTTTCTTCAACTATGGGGTCAAAAGACAGCATGTTGCAAGTATTTGTCTTGCCCTTGGAGCGATCTTTCTTCTTGGAGGAAGAGGGAACTTCGAACTCTGAAGTAAGATCAGGGTGAATCCACATAATCTCACCGTTGTCAAGAGATAAGGGGACGAGACTTTTACTTCGTAGAGGAAGGAGATTCTCAATCTCGAGAGTGGCCTTGGGGATAGGGATGATGCCATGTTGTACCATCTGCGGAGGGAAATCACCAAACTGAACTGAGACCATGTTCGCGGTAACTGTCTTCTTATCTTGCTGCAAAGTGACAACACCAGCGTTGACCAGCTCTTGAATTTTGCCTTTGAGCACATAACATGCTCGAGTGGGATGTCCAATAAACCTGTGGTAGACACAATATTTGGGATGATCGGTCTTACCGACCTCATCAGGCTTCTTTGGGTTTGGGAGTTGGAGCTTATTGCTTTTGATCAAGCAATCAAAGATGCTCGCGGTGTCATTCTCGTCGAAGGAATACTCTACTTTCGGACGAGGTTCCCTTGGTGGAGGGGCAGAAGCAGTAGAAGTAGACGTAGGTGGAGCCACATTGACCGTCAGAGATTCCTTACTTTTCAAGTTGATGTTCAAAGTCTCTTTATTCTTGCGGTTGTTCTGGCGATTACCGCTACTCGATGTCTAGTGTTCATCTCGGTCGGGGTTAGACATGTGTACCCCTAACTGCTTGAATTTGTCAGCGCTAACCTCAGCTGCTTTAGCGTTGACAATGAAGGATGGCCAGTCTTGGAATTGGGTTGATCCCGTCCACATGCTGATGATAGGCAAAAGATTTGCCTTGCAGGTGTCTATAGTGACAGCGGCTGGAGTCCCTGGAGGCATCTTCAAGGCTTCTCGACGGAACCTTTCAATGAAAATCTCAGCGGTTTTATTATGTCTTTGTTTGATTTTATTAAGGGCTGACATAGTCATGTCGTTGATCCCCTCATAGAATCGTTCTAAGAAGATTTGTTTAAGACCTGAGAAGGAAGTAATACAACCATCGGGCAAGCTTCTGTACCAATCATATGCCATACCGACTAAACAGTCGACGAATACTCTGGTAAGAAGAGCGTCATTTGGTTGAAGTTGGACAGTCATTACCTCAAAGTGGTTAATGAACTGGCTTGGGGAAGTACTGCCATTAAACAGAGAGATTGTTGGGATTTTGTACTTGGGAGGAAACGGGACTTCCTTCCATTTAACAGGATAGGGTTGCTTGATCCCCAATCTCTATAAGTTGTCTTTTTCTTTGAAGGCCTCGAACTGAGTGCACAAGAGTTTGACAGCTTCATTAGCATCTTCTGATGATGAAGAAGGAGCAGGTTGAACTATAGTATTAGGAGGAGGAACAGCATGGTAAGCATTACCCCCAGCACCTGACTGACTGGGTGTAGGTTAAACTTGTATAGAGGGTATTTGAGGAGATACTACCCCCAGCCCTGTATTGGCAGGCACTGATGATGCTATAATTTCGAGATTTGTAACAGATACAGTCGGTGGTACTGTATGTTGAGCCACAATGATTGAATACATACTGGCGACCATTTCAGCCATGGTCTTCAATTTGTCTTCTAGTACGGCTATTCGTTGTTCTTGATTAGCCGAACTAGAAGCATCTGGGTCTTCAGTGGCAACATAAGCTGTCACTTCTCTGGGTACAGTGGAGGACACTGTCTGTTTAGAACTTTCACTGTATGCATCATAATCAGAGAAGGAATCATCTCCTGAATGAGAAAGAGGGAGATGACCGGAAGGATCTTGGAGAAGATTCCTTTGACCGATTGTATCTCGGCTTCGGGATCGGGTATGTCGAAATACTCCTTCAGAAGATTCTTGGAGTAAATCTAAATACCGCTAGCTGGGCCGGCGAGGTTTGCCATGCTTGGAGCATTTTCTATCCCCAGTGTCTCGAGAAGTCATGTTGATGGAAGCATACAATATTTCGTCCTCGTCTTCCGACATCGGTTCAGAATTTGTAATGTTCAGACGATCGAAGACAGATCATTTTGTTGTCTTGCAACAACACTGGATGATAACCTTATGGTTACAATGGTGCTCAAGTGGTTGAACTGGAGGTGTTGAGATGTTGTCCCGTTTTTGCCTGAGATGTTCTCGAAGGTCAGGAACAACGACGGGACGGGAAAAAGTTTTAGGGATATGTTCCTTGACAACATTTGGAACATGGTTCCGATTCTTCAGATGTTTTGTCCCTTGAGTGTACAGGGAAGTACTCACTTCATTAGCATATGTGTCAGGATTTTTAATCCTGGGAGTTTGCTTTTGATGCGGGTTTGTCTTCGGCATTGGCTGCTTGCGTTTCGTCGAAGTTGACATAGACCGAGGTCTATTGAGATAGTCCCGAAGATCAGCAAATTCACCCCCAGGGGCTTCTGTCTGGGACACCAGTAATTTTTCTTGCTTTGATCTGGATATCTGAAGAGTTGGGAGATCCTGGAATTCTGCTACCGGAGTAGGCAGAATACCTCTTTGATCAGTACAAGTCCTTTTGGCATGGAGAGAAGAACTCTTGTTTGAAAGAGTTATTGTACTGACTGGTGCCGAGGCACGTTCAGATTGATCTTCTACGATAAAAACCGAGGAAGACTGAGAAAAGACCAAAGGGCATTTTCCTTTGTTTTGCGAAGAAGGGTTAGCTAAAGAGCGTTTCCCTCTGTTGTCTTCCAAGTCGTGAGACGAAGAAGTTTGAGAAAAGACCAACGGACCTTTTCCTTTGTTCTGTGATGGAGGAGGGACAGTCAACAGACTACCCCCAGTGGATTGCGCTGGAGCAACAGGGTGTTCGGAAAGAGGAGTAAAGCCTTTCTCCTTACTGTGAGAGGAAGAGGGATTAGCCAAAGGGCTGTCTCTCTTGGACTGCGCATACACAGCTTGCGTACTGGCTAGTTGCGCATTAGGAGTTTTGGCAGATGTCTTTTTGGTTCTGACCACAGACACTGTTGTTTGCGCATCATGAGTTCTGGCCACAGAGTGTTTGGGATGCACTCTGGTTGCTGGAGTAGTGGACTGCGTAGGAAGAGTTACAGCCAACTACGCCAGGGGAAGTGGAGTCTTGCACTTTGACAGGACAGCATAGGAAGTAGTTTGTGCACTGGTAGCAGCAGACTGCACATGAGCAGTTGAGGTAGACTGTGCAACAGCAGATTGTGCAACAGTCTTGGAAGCAGATTGTGCAACAGTAGAGACAGCAGATTGTGCAACAGTCTTGGAAGCAGACTGTGCAACAGCAGTGACAGCAGAATGTGCAGCAGTCTTGGGGACCCAGACTGGACGCACTTTGTTCGTGGCAGAAGATGTTGCAGTACGAGGAGTGGTCTTGGAGTTGATCATGGCTTCGTAGGTCGTCTGGTTGACCTTCACAACCAGCATCTTCTGCGTCTTCCCGATAGATGCAACGTCACATTGAGTTGTCACTTTCTCATCGGAGGAGAAAGTCGTCCCCAGCAGAGTCGCCATTTTGTTTGCAAAAACAAAAGTTGATCTTTATTTCAACAAACTTTGTAAAGAGATTACAATAGAATTCTGGGAAAGTACAACTGTAGGAATCCGATCTGAATGACGATCGCTTTATCCCTTGGACGATGTGAACTTTGAAGACGATAGCCTCTGAAGTTGAAGGCAAAAACCTCTGAAGAATGCAGCAGCACTTGGGCAAGAACTCCTGAACTCTCTGATCTTGATTCTGAATCTCTGATCTCTATGTGATCCCCCTAGGAAGGACTTGAAACTCTATTTATAGAGTTCTAGAAATAACTAATTTTTAGTTATTCTGAATTGCGCAGGATGGATTGTGCATGCACTGGATTACGCAAGCAATAGACTGCACAGGCAGTTACCCGATTGTGGACCATCTGTATGTGATGCGTGGCATTGTTTGATTGAAATGCGCTTGATCGTGTACAGACGGTTGCCACATGGTGAGTAATTGATGGCATAAAGGCCACGTGTACATTGTCAGTTGTCTTGATGGAGGGCGCCACATAAATTGCACTGGCTTCAGATTGCGCTGAGATGGACCGCGCTGTAAAGAGTTTGGCAGATTGCGCTGCATGTACAGCTGTCCTCGAGCGCTGTGTTGCACGATAAACGAACAGTTTCCTCGTTCTCCGTGCTGTCAGTTGTCAGAAGATCTGATTCTCTGTCAGATAATGATGACAAGGCCATGTCAGCTTGCGCACTTGGCTTGATGCGCAGTTCAGCCTGCGCAATTGAGATGGTACGCAATCTGTCTCTTACGCAGTTCATTTGAAAGATGTACTTTTTGATTTTCATGGCTTTGTTGATGGGTGCAACTTGATTTTTAGGACCTACAGGGACTAAAATTCTAAAATAAAAGGCTAAACTCCAACAATCCCCCACATATCTCTATATATGGGTATAAGTGTTCCCTACAGTAACTGTCCATCATGCAGTAGGAGAGATATCGCTGACGACTTGAATCTTCCCGCATGGGTCAAACAATAGACTATAATACAAGAATGGACTAAGCCTTGAATTCTGCACCATAGCTGAAATTCTTCCCACTCACATAATGTAGTTACTTGTGCTTCTGGCTACACATTAAAGGTCCTGTGCCAGCCTGGTTTCAGTGTATAATTTTGGGCATCTACAAGTTTACTCTCAAGAGACGGCCTGATATCTCTTTGTCCATATACTATAGGTGAGTTCTTTGTTAAAGAGACATGGCATAAAGCGCTTTGCGTTTCCCTTGCGGTGCTATACCGCTATGATATGGCCTAAAGTCGAGGCCTCACCCCGTATCGGGAACCTCATCGTAGTGTCATACTACTGTAGCATGAGGTCATCGCCTCTTTGTAGTGCCAAACTATCCAGCATGAAGCCTTAGGCTCCCTTGTGGTGTTATGCCGCAACGACATGGCTTGCAAGACCGAGGCTTTACCCCTAACCGGGTACCTCATGTGGTGTCATGCCACTATAACATGAGGAACCCCTCCTCTTTGTAGTGCTAACTATACCCTATTTCATTTCAATATACAATATTAGGCTACATGTCTATTTGCGGTGCTACGCCGCTGTGACTTGGCTCATACAGCCGAGGCATTACCCTTTTCGGGAACCTCATGGTGGAGTCACCCCACAGTAGCATAGAGTTTCACTCCTTGTAGTGCTACGCTACCGTGCTTCCTGTAAAGCACACTAGGTATTCACTCTGCCTGAGAACTCATTAAGACGATTAAGCCAATCTTTCCACAGGATCCGTTTTTCGCAGAAAATAACAGTAGACAACAGTGGTTGTAGGCCCGTAACCTCCCCATGCCACAGAGGACAAGTACCTACCGTTCTTGATATTCTTTCGGTTAATAGTCCTCTCTTGAACCAAAACCTAAATGCGTAGTAGATTTCTCTTTAAACTAATAGCATAAAACTTTATGGTAGGAATGTAATAACACAATATCAGAATGCATTCAAGCCCATTTTACAAGCTGTGTCATCGACCAGCTGGCGCTTGAGGCCCTTGGTGAACGGATCCGCCAGGTTCTCCTAACTCCGAACATCAATTACTACAATGACACCCCTCATGATGAGATCGTATACTGCCCTTTGCTTCAACCACACAGTCCTCTTCTTTCCGTTGAAGAGGTCATTTGATGCCACTGCTACAGTCACCTGGTTGTCACAGTATATCGGTATCGTCGGTATTTGCACCCCAACCACTGAAAGATCATATATGAGCTTCCGAAGCCATTCTGTATCCTCCGCTGCGGTATCAAGTACAAAGAACTTAGATTCTATGGATGACCGCGAGAGCATAGTCTGCTTCTTCGATTTCTACAATATAGCAGCTCCATCCATTATGAAAATGTATTCACCTGTGGACCTCTCGCTCTCCACTTCTGAGCCCTAGCTGGCATTACTGAAGCCTTCTACTACCGGCGGATCTCCGCTGTAGTACAATACATATGTCTGAGTCTTCTTGAGATATCTCATAACCCGTTTCACAACTTTTCAGTGCTCAATGCCTGGGTTGCTCGTGAAATGACTCAGCATTCCCATGGCGAAAGCTATGTCAGGCCTTGTGGCAGTAGTAGCATACATCAAACTCTCGATTACGCTTACATACTCCAGCTACCTGACGCTTTTTCCTGAATTAGGCTTTAGCTTCATATCACACCTGTACGGCGTATCGATCCCTGGAAGATCCTGATATCCGTAATGAGTGATCATCTTCTCAACATAATGAGACTGTGACGGTGCTAGTCCAGTGTCTGTCCGGATGATCTTGATCCCTAAGATCACATCAGCTTCCCCCAAATCCTTCATACTGAACTTGTTCGAGATGAACTTCTTTGTCTCCGTGACACAGCCCATATCCGTACCTAGGATCAGCATGTTGTCCACCTACAGACAAACGATCATACCTCTTCCATCAGCGAACTTTGTGTAAACACACTTGCCCGTCTCACTGACTATATAGCTATTTGACCTTATAACTTTGTTAAATTTCTCATGTCACATCTTGGGAGCCTGTTTAAGACCGTACAAGGATTTCACCAACTTGCAGACTTTGTCTTCAAGACCCTTGACGACAAATCTCTCTAGTTGTTATATGTAAATTTCTTCGGTCAGCTTACCATTTAGGAAAGTTGTTTTCACATCCATCTGATGTATCACCATCTTATGTATTACTGCAAGAGCAATCAACATCCTGATGGTGGTCATCCGGGCTACTGGAGCATACGTGTCAAAATAGTCGATCCCCTGCTTCTGAAAAAATTCTTTGGCTACCAGCCTAGCCCTAGCCTTGAACTTGTCAATAGTTCCGTCTACTTTCATCTTTTTCTTGAAAATCCATTTGCATCCGATGGGTTTTGCTCCTTCAGGAAGATCAACCAATACCCAAGTGTTATTTGAGGTGATGGAATCAATTTCATTGTCCATCGCCTCCTTCCAGAAAACCGCATCTCTGGTCTTCATTGCCTCATCATAGGTAAGCAGATATGCTTCCCATGATAGGTGACAAAGTCACTTCCGAATTCCTTCGGCCTCCTCATAAGCTTAGCTGACGGCTCAGCTAGTTCTGGTTCAATTATTTCAATAACAACATTTTCTTGGACTACATCTTCATTGAAAACTTCAGTTTCCTGCACACCTTCATTATTTTTCGAAATATCCACAAGAACAATATTCTTGTGCCTTGCAAATTTGTTTTCAAGATATTCTGCGTCGCGAAATTCGATGATATAATTTGACTCAATATCAAGAAATCTTCGAGCATCACTCTTCTCGGCATAGCCCAAGAAGATCGTCTTTGTAGTCCTTGTCCCAAGCTTCTGAATCTTCAGATCTGGAAGCTTGACATATGCCAGAGACCCCCACACTCAAATGACATTCAAGTTAGGTCTGACCTTGAACCAGAGTTCATGAGGAGTAATGTCTGAAGTTGCATGAGGTACTCTATTCAGAATAAAAGTGGCCGTCAATGCAGCTTCTTCCCAGTAGCACTTTGGAAGACCCGCAGTCAACAACATTGAGTTAATCATTTCTGTTAATATTCTATTCTTCCTCTCAGCTACTCCATTTGATTGAGGAGAGTACGGAGCCGTAGTCTCATTGACAATTCCATGTTCTTTACAGAACGATGTGAATTCATGAGACCTGTACTCCCCACCTCGATCACTTCTTATTCTTTTAAGTTGTTGTCCAGTTTGTCGCTCGGCTTCGACTCTGAACTCCTTGAACTTCTCGAATGCTTCGTATTTAGCCTTCAGCAAGTAAACGAATATATACATAGAGAAGTCATCGATGAAGGTTATGAAATACTTCATCCCAGCCTTTGTAGAGAACTGTTTGAAGTCACAGATATCAGAGTGTACCAACTCCAAAAGATTTGTACTTCGATAAACCCGAGGAAATGGTTTCCTTATGATCTTTGTTTGAGCACAAACTTTACATTTCTCTACGTTACCCCCACACTTGGAGATAAGTCCCAGACTAGACATTCTGTTTATTCGTTTACAATGAACATGTCCTAGCCTATTATGCCACAACTCAAGAGTATAAGCAGACGGAGTAATTGCATTAATTACATTGGACTAATTTACAAGCTAAATTTTGAATATTTTTTCGGTACAAAAAGCTTTTCCAAAATATGTTTCCTTTATGGACATCACTATCTAGCCAACATTGATGTCTATCCTGAGGCCTGTATTACAGAGTAGGCCTCCCGAGATCAGGTTCTTTGCGATAGCAGGTACATGCTTCACACCTTGAAGCGTCAGAGACTTCCCCGAAGTCAGCTTCAAAACCACCATCACGATCCCGAGCACTTCAGCTTGTTCTTGGTTCGCCACCATAACCACTTCAGAAGTTGGTGTATAGGTGGTGAACCACTCCTTGCTGGAGCAGACATGGCAGGTGGCTCCAGTGTCTACCCAACAGTCAGAGTTAGCCGCTAGCGTATCGACCTGCACAATCATAGCAACAATATCAGTGATCAAAGATACCTTGCTAGGCTCTCCTTGCTCTAATTGCTTGGTCTTTGCTTTGCATTCACTCTTGAAGTGGCCCTTCTTGCCACACTTGAAATAAGGCATCTGAGACTTTGCCTTCTTTTACTTGAAGGAAGTCCCCTTCACGTTCAGATTGCTAGGGTCCTTCTTTTTGCTGTGGGAAGTCGCATGCTTTTCCCTTGGTTCCCTGGTAAGAACAAGATTGGCGTTAGCCAATTGCTTGGACAGTACGTCCACCTTCAGTTGAGCCCTCATATGGTCCTCAACATAGACTTCTTGTAGGAGATCGTCGAGACTGACCTCCAACTTCTTCCTATGCATGTTAGCATAGAACTTGCTCCACCCAGCAGGGAGCTTCAAAACGATCCCTCCAACAATAAACTTGTCTGGGAGGGGCATCGTCTCGTCTTCCAACTTTTGTCACAGTTTCAGGAACTCCTTCACCTGCGACAGCATTGGCTTCTCGTCCTCAAAGAACCACTTGTGATATTTCTCAACAAGAAATATCTTTCTTCGGTTCTTATCATCTTCGTACAGTTTATCCAGAGACTCCCAAATCTCTCTGGCAACGGTCTTCTTTGAATAAGATTCGACAAGGGAATCTTCCATAGCATTTATGATCATAAGCCTACAAATGTTATTGTCCCTTCTCCACTTGGCCTGGTCCTTAGTAGCCGCAGAGATTACGGCTGCAGATCCAGTATCTGGAACAGTAGGTTCCTCCTTAAACAGCACGTGATCAACATCAGAGAACTAAATATTAAGGAAAACCTTTCTTTTTCAGATTTTATAGTGCTCACCATCAAATTGTTCTAACTTAGAGACGTTAGAATTGACTAGTGAAGCACGAAAGTTTTCCATCGTAGCAATTAAGCTTTGAGATTGTTATTGTCGGGGTACAATTTTCGGTAGAAAACTAAGAAAATGAAACAATTGTAAAAATAATATTTCAACGCAACACTTCAAAGAAGGTGCACAACAGAGATCCTAAGAGGATTCAGGATTACGATAATCTAAAAAGATTTTATAACAGTAGCAAATGATAATAGCACTTCTAAACAGAAGGTACAAATCGAAATGCTAACAGCAGCAGCGATGACAGGAGAAAGATGGAAGATGGCCTGCTGGGGTGAATGATCACCGTTGCTCAAAGCTTAATTTTCCCCACACGAATAGCTTCCAGGAACTAGAAAGTTCGTCGGAGAACTCTGGAACACTCTGATCTTCTGACTCCTCGGATGGCAGCGGACTCCTGCGACGCTAAGTGACGCTGGTGCAACGCTACTCTTCTCTCTCAAAGTCTGTAGAAATTCGTAAGAAATTCTGAACTATGTACTTGTGTTAAGAAACACTTCTGTACTCTATGTTCTATAACTTGTATTCACTGTGAGAGAGAAGAGAGCCTTATATAAGCCCATGCAGTAACTGCCCAGTTAGCAGAACGTTCGGGACGTGGAAAAACCCGTCCCGAACGTGCTGTAAACGCTCAAATAGTGTATAGACACACGCGCAACTTACGCACCGTGCGCAACCTGTGTAAACCACGTACAACTTGCGCACCACGCGCAATTGACGATGCTAAGTGCAAAGTGCGCCAACAAAATGCCATATTACGCCTCATGAGCCCATGAGCTCGAGTTCGAGTCCGAGTCTGTAACGCCCCAATCCCAAAATACAAGGACTAATTACGTAGACATGCCAGCTGTATACATATGAAGTATATGGAACCCTCGTATGTATACATAAGCTTTGAAATATAGAAAGCCATGAAACTAATCTCATCTACAAATAAATATATCATAGAATCAACTTATAAATGTTATTTGTACTGGGTGGAGACAAATCCACTACCAACAAAAAGAGAGAAATACATAGTGACGATGGAAGAGTCGAGCGAAGCGAAAGACGATCCAAAAGCTAGAATCGTGAAGGTAGATTGTAAGCTATGTCCTTGGCTAGAGCACCTAGAAAAATCACTAGGTCCTCAGAGGGACGTAACAAGATACAGGAAGAAAATGCTAATATTAAATGTCAGAATAATAATAATATGCAAAAGACTCTCCTAGACATAAATATGCAAAGAGGATTCTAACCGTCTATTGTGCAATTTAGAGGACAACTTTCATGCGCATAGGTGGGATTTAGGCTATAAGTACGTAACTATCATCCAGTCATACATATCCGGCCATAACGTCTAAAACGTTAGAGCGTATCTGCAAATATATCTCGCCATAGTTCCTTTCGAAAACTATGGTTTACCTGTTTGGCTTCCCATACGCACTAATGACTGTCCTCTCCCAAGATTTTCTACACTGACCAAGTCATGTCCATGACCTGTCCGGTTTTGTAACTGCTTGAGTCTCTATACCCTAATCATAGCAGTTACGATCTATCCGTCACACGACTTCTTACATAGAGATGGCCAAGTCAACATGCAAGCCGTGTCCCTAGTAAACTGTCTCAAACCGTGTAGTGTGTGTGTCATGGCCAAGGAAGATATAAGAATATCCCACAATAAGGAGGTAGTCCGCTGAAACTAAGTCAACATGCATCAAATAAAATAATGGAAAACGACTAATAGAGTCGCTTGCACCCAAGTGTGGCTTCGATGCGCAGTTTAAAACAAATAAAACTAACAAATATAAAACAAAGTAAATAAATATTGAAAATAAATAATATGATAGTAAATTAGCAAGATATACTTGTCTGGGTCCTGAACACTGTGGTGGCGAAGATCAGACAGAAAAGTAGGTGGAACAACGGCTGCCAAGGAACTAAGGTCCAAACAAACATCTCCGGATGCTGAAAATAGTCTATTATCTAATTATAATTAATACTGTACCTATTAGATTTATTTAATAGATTTTAAAATTAGGATATGGTATATATTTTTGTATCAGCTTTCCGAAAAACTAAACGGATCGCATTTTCGTGCCCGAAATTTTCCGAAATCGCGAAAATATCGAAACACGTTTGTTTTTCGGACATCTAATACTCAAACAATTTTACAAAAATCTATAGAATGAATTTTGTCTATTAAAAAATATTTTTGGAAAGCTTACCTCGATATGCTTGTTTTATAAAAATTAGAGGTGAAACGAACTTCGGAGCTAGGAGATATCGTCGTTCTAAGTTGCTCTTGCTGCTAAAAAGCGGGGCTGAATTCTAATGACGAATTTTAGAGTTTCTATTGGACTAAAAATAATTTTAAATTATGGCTGATAGAAGGGGGATGTATTGGGTTTATATAGGTATTTATTTCAGATTTATCTCCTAAATTAGATAGGATTTGATTTAAATAAATTAGAGTTTGCTTTGTTAGGATAGGATATAGATATAGATGTTTTCCTAGTAGAAGTAGTATTAGTATTTATTTAAAATATTGTTTATATTTATCTAAATTATTATAGGTAATACATATAATTTATATTTATTTAAATAATCCACGTCTAATATTATTTATACATGTTGCATTAGTTAATACTAAATTGACTTTTATTATATATTACGTAAATAGTGTACAATATATGTAAGAGGTAAAGTTTAATAAAAGTCATGAAATAAATCCTAAAATCTTTAGAAAAAAATTGTAAAATGTATTTTAGAACCTTAATACTAGAAAAATAGTTTTATATATTTTTATACTAAATTTACTAATGAGCACTATTATTATTAATATCACCATATATTTGAATATATAAAAAATAGAGGCCATTTATAATATTTTTAGTGTGTGCGGGTAATCGAACAATTGCACCAAATTGTCGGGGGCACAGTCGGTCATGCCATTGGGTCTATCCGATTAGATGTCGTGAGTTAAAATCGCGCGCAACGAAAGATGGTCAAACTCCTAATTAATTATAAATATTACGTCGTCTAAGTTGCGCGTAAAATAATAAAGTGCATGGGAGGGCTTTTGGGTGTAACGAAAAATCCATGGTCGTAGTATAGCTCGACTAGGTCACATATGCGAAACTTTTTAGGTAAAATTATGTTATGTGGTGCTCCAATTGTTCAAGCCACGGTAATGTGTATTTAATTATAAAATTAAATCTAAGGTTTTTATTCACAATAATTTATTAAAAATAAATTTTTAAAAAATACCACAATATCCTTAGTCGAAAATTTGGGGGTTTACATCCTACCCAACTTACAATAATTTCATCCTCGAAATTAAAAATAACGCACGATCTGTGGAAACGAAATGCAAGACGGAAAAAGAATTGGGCACGAAGATCATGTCATGATTTTTTTTGTGCAAATGGGAGAAATGGTTGTGTATGTCGTCCTCTGCTTCCATGTTTTAGCGGAGCACTATGACACACGAACCGGGAGAGCAGAACAATTCATGGTACTTACAAGGATCACGGTAGTGGTTTCTAACTAGATAGGATACCCTCGTTTTTCTATATCTATCAAGGTTTATGCCATAAAATTCTAAGTCATGTTATGTTCATGGACGTGATTTCTAAAGAGAATGTAGTCACCTAGGTTAGGGCACGCTCAAGGAAACGATCCTATTATTCTCAAGTTTCAAATGATTAGAAGGTCTTTTTAATAGATCAAGGGTCGAGAAAAAGGACGAGTAACTCAAGACGGGGTTGTAGTCACATGGCTTGGCCGACGGCTAGCTACACTTGTATATCCAAATATTATGGCCATAGGTGGTTGGTAACCTAAGTAGGATACTCGGTGCCTATTTATCCTCAAGCACCAAAGTTTATTTTGAAATAGGTGAAGACAAAAAACAATAAGGGTTTCAAGGGAGATGCGACTGAACACAAATATGGGTGTAAAGACGATTGGATAGTCCAAAGGGAGTCGTCAAAGCAGCCGCAGATGAGATCCTAAAGGGTAAGTATATTGGTTAACTATCTCATTCCACGTAGAATATTCATATGAAAAATGAACCAAGTGCACTATGGTTGATCAGACCATAATACGCCAGTTCTGATTAGACAATATATTAGTGGGTGCCCACAATAAAACATATGTCCTGGACAAGCTCGATAAAAATTAAGCTTGCAAAACTAGGCTATAATAACAGCGTTTAGTCAAGATAGTCCAAAATTATGAGTACGCGAGATAATGATGAAAGAAAGTATAAATAGTCTAAGTTCCTAAAGAATCTAAGTCTTGTCTGATGTTTGTGCATATACCGTTGTCCTACTGTTTTCTTGTCTAAGGCTTTGACCAAATGGGTTAGTGTCCTCTAAACTCTATAGTATAGGAAAACCTGTTAGTACTCTCTTTAATGGGTCATAGAGTCTAAGGGGGGTGTTAGGTCTAGGGCATTCTACCAAACTTACAAGAATTTAACTAGTAGTGTGATGGGACAATGGGTCATGCCCACCTAGTATAGGTTACCTTCCTAACCACTATCAAGCACGAAAGAAATATAAGAATTAATGGTAAAAGGAATCAAACAAGATGTAAATCAAGAAAGTCAAGTGGGAGTTTGAAAAAGGAAATCGAGGGAGACGGTTAGGTATGTGGATGAGATCCTAGACTCTAATCCTATACGCAGGCTTGCTTGGTACGGTAAAGTAACCAAGTAATTTGTCGTTGACCTGCATGGGCCACCACAAAAATATGTAACGCCCCAATCCCAAAATATAAGGACTAAATACGTAGACATGCCAGCTGTATACATACGAAGTATATGGAACCCTCGTATGTATACATAAGCTGTGAAATGTAGAAAGCCATGAAACTAATCTCATCCACAAATAAATATATCATAGAATCAACTTATAAATGTTATTTGTACAAAACGTTGGGCGGAGACAAATCAACTACCAACAAAAAGAGAGAAATACATAGTGATAATGGAAGAGTCGAGCGAAGTGAAAGATGATCCAAAAGCTAGCATCACGAAGGTAGATTGTAAGCTATGTCCTTGGCTAGAGCACCTGCGAAAATCACAAACACACCTGGAGAAATCACCAGGTCCTCAGAGGGACATAATAAGATACAGAAAGAACATGCTAATATGAACTGTCAGAATAATAATAATATGCAAAACACTCTCCTAGACACAAATATGCAAAGGGGATTCTAACCGTCTATTATGAAATTTAGAGGACAACTTTCATGCGCATGGGTGGGATTTAGGCTATAAGTACGTAACTGGCATCCAGTCATACATGTCCGTCCGTAACGTCCAAATGTTAGAGGGTATCTGCAAATATATCTCGACATAGTTTCTTTCGAAAACTATGGTTTACCTGTTTGGCTTCTCATACGCACTTGTGACTGTCCTCCTCCAAGATTTCCTACGCTGACTAAGTCATGTCCATAACCTGTCTAGTTTTGTAACTGCTTGAGTCTCTATACCCTAATCATAGCAGTTACGATTTATTCGTTACACGACTTCTTACATAGAGATGGCCAAGTCAACATGCAAGCCGTGCCCCTAGCAAACTGTCTCAAACCGTGTAGTGTGTATGTCATGGCCAAGGAAGATATCCCACAATAAGGAAGTAGTTCGCTGAAACTAAGTCAACATGCATCAAATAAAATAAAGTAATGGAAAACGACTAATAGAGTCGCTTGCACCCAAGTGTGGCTTGGACGCGCAGTTTAAAACAATAAAACTAACAAATATGAAACAAAGTAAATAAATGCTGAAAATAAATAATATGACAGTAAATTAGGAAGGTATACTTGCCTGGGTTCTGAGTATTGTGGTGGCGAAGATCAGAAAGGAAAGTAGGTAGAACAACGGCTGCCGAGGAACTAAGGTCCAAACAAACATCTCCGGATGCTGAAAATAGTCTATTATCTAATTATAATTAATACTGTACCTATTAGATTTATTTAATAAATTTTGAGATAAGGATATGGTATAGATTTTCGTATCAACTTTTCGAAAAACTAAATGGGTCGCATTTTCGTGCCCGAAATCTTCCGAAATCGCGAAAATATCGAAACACGTTTGTTTTTCGGACATCTATTACTCAAACAGTTTTACAGAAATCTATAGAACAAATTTTGTCTACTAAAATATGTTTTTGAAAAGCTTACCTCGATATGCTTCTTTTAAAAAAATAGAGGTAAAACGGACTTCGGAGCTAGGAGATATCGTCGTTCCAAGTTGCTCTTGCTGTTAAAAAGCGGGGCTGAATTCTAATGACGAATTTTAGAGTTTCTATTGGACTAAAAATAATTTCGAATTATGGCTGATAGAAGGGGGATGTATTGGGTTTATATAGGTATTTATTTCAGATTTATCTCCTAAATTAGATAGGATTTGATTTAAATAAATTGGAGTTTGCTTTGTTAGGATAGAATATAGATATAGATGTTTTCCTAGTAGAAGTAGGATTAGTATTTATTTAAAATATTTTTTATATTTATCTAAATTATTATAGGTAATACATATAACTTATTTTTATTTAAATAATCCACGTCTAATATTATTTATACATGTTGCATTAGTTAATACTAAATTGACTTTTATTATATATTACGTAAATAGTGTACAATATATGTAAGAGGTAAATTTTAATAAAAGTCATGAAATAAATCCTAAAATCTTCAGAAAAAAATTTTACAATGTATTTTAGAACCTTAATACTAGAAAAATAGTTTTATATATTTTTATACTAAATTTACTAATGAGCACTATTATTATTAATATCTTATTATTATTATCACCATATATTTGAATATATAAAAAAATAGAGGCCATTTATAATATTTTTAGTGTGTGCGGGTAATCGAACAATTGCACCAAATTGTCGGGGGCACAGTCGGTCATGCCAAGATCCTAGACGCAAGGTCATTGGGTCTGTCCGATTAGATGTCGTGCGTTAAAATCGCGCGCAACGAAAGATGGTCAAACTCCTAATTAATTATAAATATCGCATCATCTAAGTTGCGCGTAAAATAATGAAGTGCATGGGAGGGCTTTATTAGATTATATGTGTAATGTAAATATGGCCCATAAGCCCAAATATAAACACTATATATATTGTAACAAACCCTAGCAATGAGAACAAGGCATTATTATTTCCTACATGGTATCAGAGCCTCTAGAAAAATCTTAACCGTCATATTCACCATCCTCGATCCGATCTCTACGCGTCCGACGCGACCGACGTCGGAGTTGACGGACGTGCACGATCTCTACGCGCCCAACGCGCCTGACGCGCCCGACCGCGCCGATCCGACGACCCGACACGCCCGCCGATCAGCAACGACCCGATGCGCCCGCCGATCCTGACGCGTCGACCGTGCGCCCTCCAATCTCGATGCGCCGACCCGCGCGCCCTCCTGCGCCCTCCTGCGCGCCGACCGCGCGCCCTCCCGCGGCGCCCGCCGATCCCGACGCGCCGACCCGCGCGCCCTCCAGCGCACCGATCGTGCGCCCTCCCGTGCCGATCCACCGATCCGCCGATCCGTCGCCGTACGCGCCAACCTTACGGCCTGACCGTACACGGCCGATCCGCCAGGCCCGCTCCCGTTCTGATCCACCAATCCGTCGATCCGCCGCCGTACGAGCCAGCCTTACGGCCTGACCGTACACGGTCGATCCCGCGACGATCCCGCACTTGACCGCACCTGACACAGACCCATACGCGCCAGATCCGGCGCCCCGATAGCGGCCGATTCGCCCATTGTTCGACTGATCCGTCGAAGTTGTACTTTATTTTGTACACCCGACTTTGGCGATGGCTGATGATGCTACGTCCAGCTACTCCATCGCGACTGGGGGTGGTGGTGCACACAACCCTAATTATCCTAATCCGAAGGATTCATATTTTTTGAGTTCTGCTGATCAACCAGGAAATATTATTACTCCTATTATTTTCTGTGGATCGAACTATGCTGAGTGGTCTCGGTCGATACGTCTCTCCCTGATCTCTAGGCGAAAGATCACCTTTCTGGAAGGTACTGAAATCAAACATGTTAATGATGCTAGTAAATTGCTTGATTGGAGATGTGTGCAAGCACTATTGGTTCAATGGGTTCTTAATACCATTGATCCGTCTCTGAAGAAATCTTTGCCGTACTTTGAGGAGGTTTATCCATTGTGGAACTTGTTGGAGAAAAGATTTATTGTTAGCAATGGGACTCGGAAGCAACAAATTAAGGTGGCTTTGGCCAAGTGCAAACAAACGACGTTGATGTCTGTGGAAACCGACTTTAGAAATTTTCAGTCTTTGTGGGATGATCAAGCTGCTTATTTCCCATTGCCTACTTGTACCTGTGGTGAACTTGCTGCAAAGCTACAGGCTATAAAGAATGAAGACCACTTTCAGGACTTTATGTATGGGTTGAATGCTGAGTTGTATGGTCATACCCGATCTAATCTTCCGGCTCAGGATCCTCAGCCAAGTTTAGATCGGGCATACCAGGCAATCCGTGAGGAGGAGGATATGCAAAAATCTCAGGTCCAATCCACTACTGAGGAGGTGATGGCACTGGCTATCAAGACTTCACCTCGTATTTCTACTACTTCTAATAGTAGAACCTCAGATTCATAGACAAATCAAGTATGAACTGTACTCATTGCAAGAAAACAGGTCATGATGTTGCAACTTGCTTTACCAAGATTGTCTATCCAGAGTGGTGGGAGACTCGTCCTCGGCGTGAGGATGGACGTGGTGCTGGTGGTGGCAGAGGCCCGGCACCACCGCAGAAACGTGATGGGGGACGTGGTGCTGGTGGCGCAGGGGTTGTTCATCATGTCGTCACTGCTGGTCATGGTGTCCCTGCTGGTCTTGCTGGGAGTTCGGCAGATATGATGCATGGAGGGTATCCTTCACCACTCGCAGGTGAACAATGGCAGAAACTGATAAACTTGCTGGGTAACGTCAATCCTTCCAACCCTGGTCCTTCAAAATCTGATCGTCTGATGGGTAAGAGTTCTTCTGTCACTTGGATATTCGATACTGGGGCTACTCTTCATGCGACAGGTTCTCGTGATTGTTTAGTTGATTACTTTAAGGGCCCTGTCTGTCCTGTAACTTTGCCTGATGGGAGCACTATTGAGGCTGTTCTATGAGCAAAGTATTTTTGACTGCTTCATTGGTGTTGACGGATGTTCTTTACGTTCCAACATTGACTTGCAACTTGATCTCTATCTCACAATTGATTGGTGCTAGAAATTGTGATATGTTATTTACTCCTTATTTATGTTTTGTTCAGGACCGAGGTACGAGGATGGTGATTGTAGCAGGTGAACAAAGGGGTGGACTTTACTTCTTGGGGAAGGTTCCAGCTTCTTTGGCTTCGGTGATCCTGGCTTGCAGAGAGAGTGATTCCGAGGTTTGGCATAGTAGACTAGGGCATCCTTCAGATAAAGTAATGCAGACTTTACATTTTCTCTCTGGTAGTAGTATATTTTCTCATAAGGCTTGTGATATTTGTCATCAAGCTAAACAGACTCGTGATGCTTTTTCTGATAGTAGTAGTCGTGCTTTGAAATGCTTTGAACTTATATATTGTGATCTGTGGGGACCATATCGTGTTCCGTCATCTAATGGGGCACGATATTTTTTGACTTTGGTAGATGATTTTTCTAGAACTGTTTGGGTTATTTTGTTGGAGGATAAATGTGATGTCTATTCTATGTTTCTTAAATTCATTGCTATGGTGAAGTGTCAGTTTGGAGCTGATGTACGTCGTGTACGGAGTGACAATGGCACTGAATTTAATTGTTTACGAGATTATTTTTCATCTTAAGGTATATTGTTCCAAACATCCTGTGGGGACACCTCAACAGAATGGAATGGTGGAAAGAAAACATCGACATATTTTAAATGTAGCCAGAGCATTGAGATTTCAGGGTTCTCTTTCTGTGGATTTTTGGGGAGAATGTGTTCTGAGTGCATGTTATCTGATAAATAGAACACCTTCTAGTATCCTGTATTTTAAGTCTCCTTATGAAGTTTTATATGGTTCGGCTCCTTCGTATGATCATCTACGTATTTTTGGTTGTCTGTGCTATGCGTATGATTTGAAATCCCGATATAATAAATTTGCTAGCAGGAGTAGAAAATGTATCTTTATTGGGTATCCACTTGATAAAAAGGGATAGAAATTGTATGATTTGGAGACTGGTGAATTCTTTGTGTCCCGTGATGTAACTTTTTATAAAAAAGAATTTCCTGGGTGTGGCTCTGCTAGCGAAATACCTTCTGCGACACTGTGAGACTCGTCTCACAGTATCGGTATTTATATACGGATACGTATTTTGTATTGTATTTCGTATTTTCTTGTTTTCGGAACGCTTTAAAATTTTCTCAAATTATAGATTTTCTCCTTGGCCGGTATACCGACGGTGTACCGGAGTATACCGACGGCATGCCGCTCGGATAGATTTTCCATATTTTAGATATTTTCGATTTCAATATTTTGTGAATAGTGTTTCCGATATTTTTATGAATAGTTTTGGATATTTTGATGAATAGTGTTTAGATATTTTCGTGAATAGTGTAGATGCATTCTTTTATCCAATGGACAATTGGTTTTCTTTCAATGGCTAGGATTGATCTAGATTTTGACTCGGATCACGATCCGACGGTCATGATTAATTCACCCTCTCTATATATATCCTATGAGTTTCTCTCTCCTCTCTTTTCTTTCCTTTACCATTTTCCCTTCACTCTCTTCTCGCTTCCTCAAGCTTAGGAAGGCTTGGCCTTGAGGCCTAGAGTGTGGTTTCGGAACCCCTCTTGGTGGTGGAGTAGAAGATTAGGCTCGGTTGCTAAAACCTAGGCAAGTACATCTTGCTCAAAAGTGGCATGACCATACTTTATTTTGTTTTCCATAGAAACTAAAGTTTTATTGGCCTATAATATGCTTCTTTAAATTGTTAACATGTTAGTATATAGCACTTTTGGTTTTAATCGACAGTATTGCGTAGATCTGAGTTTCTAGATATGATTTTCGAGTATTTTGAGGTATTGATCTATCAAATATTTTAATTTGTGAAAACTAATACTTCCATATTGTTGGAAATTCAATTCTATTCAATTTTGACTTTCGAATTTCGATTTAAAATGAAGTTTTTATGGCCGAAACAAGTTTCAGCGAAAATCTGGATTTTGTTGCTGTTTGGAAAAACGGTATACCGCCGGTATACCGTAGTATACCGCCGATATGCCCGTTTTCGTACCAGAAACCTTCTATCTTTAGCCCGGTATACCGCCGGTATGTCGCAGTATACCGTCGGTATGCCGTTTTATGCTGTTTTAGGCTGTTTTTGTCCGTTTTTGCCCGTTTTAGGCCGTTTTTGTCCGTTTTTGATATTTTCTCGATTGTAATGGACTCTTAACATGATTAGATGACCTTGGATAGTTAAAGAATGATTGTACACTCTATATACATGGTACATGCTTATGTTCACGTATTGTTCTATGTCCAGATTATAGATAGTGGCATGTCATGGTGCACTCTAGATTACTGTATATGCCTAGCTCGATTCAGTGGCTCGTAGTAGCGCACTCATGACTTAATTTTCTTATTGATTTCTAGACCCGAGATATGAGTACATGTTCTTTCTTGACACCGTGGATATAGCTTGTTGAATGTTAATCTATTGCATCTTGGCACTGGACAATCGAGTGTGAGTATTGTTCTGTGTATCACGTGATGTTAGTACGGGGATGTTCGTAAGTGATAACTTACGAATTACTCGTACATAACACACGTCATCTTAGGAAATTTTGAGTGTCCACGACTTGAGAACTTGACATTGTAGAAGCATGGAAAATACTAAAGAAATTGACTCATGCGGCCAAGAAAGACCCATGCGGCTCAGAAAAACGCATGCGGCTCAGGGAGTCATGCGGCATAAGGAGCTATGCGGCCGGAGGCATTCCATGCGGCTCAGAAGACATGTGGCGTGACAGTGCTCCCCTACGATCCATGCTGCATTAATTGCTTTGACGGCTGACCCCTCTGAAAAGTTGGCAGACCTGACACCAAAGCAGGTAATTATGACTCTGTCATGATGATGAATCTCTAGGGAAGAGAAAGAAATCTCTGACACGATCCTCCGAGAGCAACAAAATGCCACGTGGCCCTGCCACGTGGGTGTGCTTATGCGGCTCGAAGTGAAGACTTCCCATGCGGTTCAGAGTGAAGCTGTCCCATGCGGCTCGAGTGGAATCATCCCTATACGGCTCAAGAAGATCATGCCCATGCGACTCAAGCAGAAACACCATTATGCGGTTCATGCGGCTCATCATATGGTTCAGAAGTCTGAAGGAGGGGGCCACTGCCCAGACAGCCCTGACACGTGTCCCAAGTCTTATGCGGTCCAAAATTTATGCGGCCCAAATATCATGTGGCCCAATCTGCATGCGGTTCCAGTCTCACCATTGGCTCTCAGGACACGTGTCCTCAGCCGATCAATCTCCCAGATTTATGGCAATCCAAGATCGGGTCGAATCCCAATGATCTGGGGCACGTGGCAGGAGAATAAATTTGATTTATTCGCAGATATTAGAGAATCATTATAAGGAAGATTTATGCCAATCAGCATTAATTGCTAATGGGGATTTGGTGTAATCTACCCTTAATGGTTCTGATTCGTCACAATCAGAAACGAACGGCCTGGATTGATCAATCCCCAGGCCGCCGCCATCTCCAAGAGCTAATCATTGGCAACACTAGTGATCACATCCCACTATTATAAATAGCAAGGTGCCATTCCCTTGTAATATATAGGGAGATATACAAAAAAAACCAGAGAAGAATACGTATACACAGAGAGACTTCCTCCATAGTCAGAGAGAGAATATACACACAGAGAGAGAAGCCAGGAGAGCAATCAGAGAGAGAGAGAGCAAGAAGGCATTTCTTCGTCAAAGACCAAGCAGATCTTCCCCGAGTCAAGGCTGCGTACCGATCGTCCAAGGAGTAAGGCAGAGCGGCCGTCACTTTCTCGAGCCTCTATCGTCACCCCCCAGAATCTAAAATAAACAATCGTACTTAGACTGCTGTACCTAGGTTTTCGTCCCTAGGCTTTCTTTGTACGAGCAAGTTTGTATTGTGAGACTAAGTTCAGTCCTCCGATAATTGTTCTGTACTTTTACAATCAATGACAAACAGACATGAATATGATAAGGTAAATGACTAGTAAATTCAAGTAGATCATTGTAGGAGGAAATTCGCACTACCAACCCCGAGCTCCAAGGGCCCCATGAGGCATGGCTCAACCCTGCTAGGCAAGGGCTCCATGACCTACCAAGTTTGCGTGTATTGATATACGATCGAGTCACATGTCGTGTCGGGTTGCGGCACAGTCAGTTATATGTTTTCTTTTACAAGTATATGATATGGTTGTTCATGTTACAAGTCTAGACACGTTTTATCTGTCAGCAGTCTTGTTGGATAATAGATGTACTACTCGTACCCCTGGACATTCGGGTATCTGCAGTCAGGTAGTTGCGAAGATCCTCAACTTGCATATTAGTAATTAGGATTGTGATAACCCTAGCTAGTTAATGATAGAAAGTCGTAGGCAATGATTGGCCGTGCACTTTTGATTGTGTGTTACCTTATATGCTCTTGTGTCGGTAAGTGGCCAGAGGCTAAGTTCTGCTAAGGGAAAGATCTGCAACCCCGGTCCTTGTTTGGTTTAAGGGTTGTAGCTCCGATTCCTAGTAGTTCCTAAACCCCTTATTGCTCATCGGATTATTATGTTCTATAGTTGTATTGTTCAGTATTTCCATTCAGTCATTTATATTCTTGAGATACGTGCATTGGTACCGTACTAGTCTCGAACCATATTTATTTATTTCTGTCATTATGTTGTTGTGTTGTTGTGGGTTTTTGTCGTTCACCTCGAGCCTTCCTTGTGGTACTTGCTATTTGGGGTCTGACCCTACTGGTTTGCATGGCCAGGTTTCATAGTTGATCACGAGGATCAACCGTCTTCTCCTCCGGATGGTTCGCACTCAGAGGACCGATATGGATTAGCGAGTGGGTTACCTTTATTTCCCACTTTATCTTGTACTTTTATTTTGTGGTGTATTAGCCAAGGACATATGTTAGTCCTTGTTTCTGGGTTTTGTTCCTCCGTCTTAGTACGGCATGGATGTATATTCTAGACAGCTGCTAGTTGTATATTTACGTACCTTTTGTATAGTCAGTTGATATATCTTTTATTATGTCAGCTCTCATGATTATGTATGTACTTGTGTTTGGGACGCCTTACCCATCTCATATATGATTTACTCTTTATTGTTTCTTATGTTGATTGGATTGAGATAGGATTTGTTCGACTATAGGAGTCGTCAGTGGCATGCTAGAGTCCACCCACTTGTCTTCTAGACAGCTTTGATCGTACATTAGGGTACTGGCGTACTCCGATATACGTAGCTGGCTTTGTCTCGCCCCCGATCTCCAGTATTCTGGTTCTGGGACATGACAGGGTTTTTTGGTGGCCCATGCAGGTCTGTCTTCAGACTTGTGGGGGATTCATCTTGTTAGAATCTCAATCCTATATTTGTCTTCATTTGATCTCCTTTTGCTTTTTGCATTCTCGTTTTTCTTGAACTGTAAACATGATTGACATATCCTTGTTCTATTCCTGTCCATTATTGATATCACGTGTCCTTATCATTCAGGGACACCGCACCTTCTTATCTATTTCTTTTAAGGATTTTATTGCTCCGTCTTCTTCCTTGGTTCAGGTAGTATGTCGGTATCAGACCCCGCCTCCACAGACTCAGGTACCAGTACCATCTCAGCATCTGGTGGCAGCTCAGTTCACTTCACTCCAGTCAGTTCAGCTAATAAAGTCAGCCCGAATCCCGTGTTCAACACCTCCTTCCGACGTGGTCTCAACAGTTTCAATGTCAGCATTCGGCGCAGTTTGCCCAGGTCCAGTAAGTCAGGTAAAATTCAGCAGCAGGTAAGAGCAGTAGTCCCGATACATAGGCAGAGAGAGTTTGTTATCATAGAGCAGATGTTGGCTGAGGGCAGTCAGATTATTGGTAAGCTTCTGAGGTGTTCCTTCAGTCATTCTTATTCTTGGGTTCCGTTGACGGCCTTGTATTCCATTCATACCCGGAATGCGATGGTCGACTTGACATATTCGGCGAGTGAACACGAGTTTCTCGTACCACTCATCTGTCTTCGTATCTCATGATACACGATATCTATCATGTATCCTGACTACGTAGGTGCGTCCTGGATTAGAGTCATGTCTTCGACTAAGTCATTGGTACCGACTTACTTCGAGACTTGACCCTTGTCCACTTTGTGAGTCAGCGTAGGCAAGCGAGGACGAATCCCTACTCAACTGACTCAGGAGTATATTATTCCATATGCCTCCTTTTCTTGTATTACATATGTATGTATTTATTATTTTCCGTATTTAATTAAATTTTGTATCTGAAATATCACTTGTATACGGGATGTTTTCTTTCGATGTGTTATGATTTTACATTGTTTTAGCATGTGTATTTTTGCTCGACTGGCTTTAGAAAATTCCGAGGACGGAATTTTTCTAAGTTGTGGAGAGTTGTGAGACTCGTCTCACAGTATCGGTATTTATATACGGATACGTATTTTGTATTGTATTTCGTATTTTTCGGTTTTCGGAACGCTTTAAAATTTTCTCAAATTATAGATTTTCTCCTTGACCGGTATACCGACGGTGTACCGGAGTATACCGACGGCATGCCGCTCGGATAGATTTTCTACATTTTAGATATTTTCGATTTCAGATATTTTCGTGAATAGTGTTTCCGATATTTTTATGAATAGTTTTGGATATTTTGATGAATAGTGTTTAGATATTTTCGTGAATAGTGTAGATGTATTCTTTTATCCAATGGACAATTGGTTTTCTTTCAATGGCTAGGATTGATCTAGATTTTGACTCGGATCACGATCCGACGGTCATGATTAATTCACCCTCTCTATATATCCTATGAGTTTCTCTCCTCTCTCTTTTCTTTCCTTCACCATTTTCCCTTCACTCTCTTCTCTTCCTCAAGCTTAGGAAGGCTTGGCCTTGAGGCCTAGAGTGTGGTTTCGGAACCCTCTTGGTGGTGGAGTAGAAGATTAGGCTCGGTTGCTAAAACCTAGGCAAGTACATCTTGCTAAAAGTGACATGACCATACTTTATTTTGTTTTCCATAGAAACTAAAGTTTTATTGGCCTATAATATGCTTCTTTAAATTGTTAACATGTTTAGTATATAGCACTTTTGGTTTTGATCGACAGTATTGCGTAGATCTGAGTTTCTAGATATGATTTTCGAGTATTTTGAGGTATTGATCTATCAAATATTTTAATTTGTGAAAACTAATACTTCCATGTTGTTGGAAATTCAATTCTATTCAATTTTGACTTTTGAAAGTCCGAATTTCGATTTAAAATGAAGTTTTTATGGCCGAAACAAGTTTTAGCAAAAATCTAGATTTTGTTGCTGTTTGGAAAAACGGTATACCGCAGTATACCACCGGTATGCCGATTATTGTACCAGAAACCTTCTGTCTTTAGCCCGGTATATCGACGGTATGCCGCAGTATACCGTCGGTATGCCGTTTTATGCTGTTTTAGGCTGTTTTTGTCCGTTTTTGCCCATTTTTGTCCGTTTTTGTCCGTTTTTGATATTTTCTCGATTGTAATAGACTCTTAACATGATTAAATGACCTTGGATAGTTAAAGAATGATTGTACACTCTATATACATGGTACATGCTTATGTTCACGTATTGTTCTATGTCTAGATTATAGATAGTGGCCTGTCATGGTGCACTCTAGATTACTGTATATGCCTAGCTCGATTCAGTGGCTCGTAGTAGCGCACTCATGACTTGATTTTCTTATTGATTTCTAGACCCGAGATATGAGTACATGTTCTTTCTTGACACCGTGGATATAGCTTGTTGAATGTTAATCTATTGTATCTTGGCACTGGACAATCGAGTGTGAGTATTGTTCTGTGTATCACGTGATGTTAGTACGGGGATGTTCATAAGTGATAACTTACGAATTACTCGTACATAACACACATCATCTTAGGAAATTCTTGAGTGTCCACGACTTGAGAACTTGACATGAATATGATAAGGTAAATGACTAGTAAATTCAAGTAGATCATTGTAGGAGTAAATTCGCACTACCAACCCTGAGCTCCAAGGGCCCCATGAGGCATGGCTCAACCCTGCTAGGCAAGGGCTCCATGACCTACCAAGTTTGCGCGTATTGATATACGATCGAGTCACATGTCGTGCCGGATTGCGGCACAGTCAGTTATATGTTTTCTTTTACAAGTATATGATATGGTTGTTCATGTTACAAGTCTAGACACGTTTCATCTGCCAGCAGTCTTGTTGGGCAATAGATGTACTACTCGTACCCCTGGACATCCGGGTATCTGCAGTCAGGTAGTTGCGAAGATCCTCAACTTGCATATTAGTAATTAGGATTGTGATAACCCTAGCTAGTTAATGATAGAAAGTCATAGGCAATGATTGGCCGTGCACTTTTGATTATGTGTTACCTTATATGCTCTTGTGTCGGTAAGTGGCCAGAGGCTAAGTTCTGCTAGGGAAAAGATCTGCAACCCCGGTCCTTGTTTGGTTTAAGGGTTGTAGCTGATTCCTAGTAGTTCCTAAACCCCTTGTTGCTCATCGGATTATTATGTTCTATAGTTATATTGTTCAGTATTTCCATTCAGTCATTTATATTCTTGAGATACGTGCATTGGTACCGCACTAGTCTCGAACTATATTTATTTATTTGTCATTATGTTGTTGTGTTGTTGTAGGTTTTTGTGTTCACCTCGAGCCTTCCTTGTGGTACTTGCTATTTGGGGTCTGACCCCACTGGTTTTGCATGGCCAGGTTTCATAATTGATCACGAGGATCTCTCTCTCCTCCGGATGGTTCGCACTCATAGGACCGATATGGATTAGCGAGTGGGTTACCTTTATTTTCCACTTTATCTTGTACTTTTATTTTGTGGTGTATTAGCCAAGGACATATGTTAGTCCTTGTTTCTGGGTTTTGTTCCCTCCGTCTTAGTACGGCGTGGATGTATATTCTAGACAGCTGCTAGTTGTACATTTACGTACCTTTTGTATAGTTAGTTGATATATCTTTTATTATGTCAGCTCTCATGATTATGTATGTACTTGTGTTTGGGACGCCTTACCCATCTCATATATGATTTACTCTTTATTGCTTCTTATGTTGATTGGATTGAG
Organism: Iris pallida; assembly: GCA_029216955.1. Lineage (NCBI taxonomy): Eukaryota > Viridiplantae > Streptophyta > Magnoliopsida > Asparagales > Iridaceae > Iris > Iris pallida. The sequence continues at coordinate 6,340 of JANAVB010040056.1, read as the reverse complement.
ATAGGATTTGTTCGACTATAGGAGTCGTCAGTGGCATGCTAGAGTCCACCCACTTGTCTTCTAGACAGCTTTGATCGTACATTAGGGTACTGGCGTACTCCGATATACGTAGCTGGCTTTGTCTCGCCTCCGATCTCCAGTATTCTGGTTCTGGGGTGTGACAGACACTCCATACATCTGTTGAGGTGTCGGAAGACGATATAGAGGCTTTTGGGATGGTGTCGGCTACGGTGGCTGAGGTCGGAGTGGTTGCTGGTGGCTCGGCACCGAATGGCGAGGATGCACAGGTAGCTGCAGAAGTATTGACAGAAGAGTCCGCTGGGGGTGATGCGGATACTACTAATGATACAGGGGATACAGTGTTGCCAGAGGTGCTTGATGAGGTAGTATTGGGAAGAGGAATGAGAAAGAAATCACAGCCAGTACGATTATAGGATTTTATGACGAATGTTGTTCGAAGTAAAAGTTCCCCCTTCACCACAGTTTATCTGTTCCCGTCACTTCCTCAGGTACTTCGTATCCTCTAACACAATTTCTAAGTTATAACATATTTACTGCTGGACATAGAGATTTTTTTACAGCCATCACTGCAAGTGTTGAGCCTACTTCATATCGCCAGCCCTCGCGAGATTCAGGCTGGCGTGCGGCTATGCAAACTGAAATACAGGCTCTGGAAGATAATGGGACATGGTGTCTTGTCGATTTGCCTCCTGGGAAGAAAGCATTGGGAAGTCGATGGGTGTACAAAATCAAGTACAAATTGACGGAAGTGTTGAGCGCTTAAAGGCACGGCTGGTTGTGTTCGGTAATCATCAGGTTGAGGGGATCGATTATTCAGAGACATTTGCCCCGGTAGCTAAGATGCCTACATTTCGGGCGTTCTTGGCTGTGGCAGCTGTGAGAGGCTGGACTTTGCACCAGATGGATGTGCACAATGCTTTTCTTCATGGAGATCTGACAGAAGAAGTATATATGAAGTTGCCGCCCGGTTTTTTTGCATAGTAAACCTAATAAAGTGTGACGTCTGCGTAACTCTCTATATGGATTGAAACAGGCACCACGTTGTTGGTTTGCTAAGCTTGCTGCTTCTCTGATATCCTATGGATTTATTCAATCTCATTCCGATTATTCCCTTTTCTCTCTTTTAAAGGGAAGGTAGAGTTGCATGTTCTGATCTATGTGGATGATATGATTGTGTCTGGTAATGACTCAGGTGCTTTAGATACTTTCAAAAAGTACCTTAGTTCTTGCTTTCACATGAAGGACCTTGGTGTGTTGAAGTACTTTCTTTGGTATAGAGGTGGCTCGGAGTGCAGAAGGAATTTCCTTGTGTCAAAGGAAGTATGCTTTGGACATCATTTTCGAATGCGGCTTGATGGGGTCTCGACCTACTGGTTTTCCCATGGAGCCCAATCACAAGCTGGCAGAATCGACTAGTCCAAAGATGGCGGATGTAGAGCCTTATCGGAGGCTGGTTGGGAGGTTGATTTATCTATCATTTACTCGTCCTGACTTAGCCTATGTTGTGCATATCTTGTCTCAATTCTTACAGGAGCCTCGACAAGATCATTGGCATGCTGCTTTGAGAGTTGTCAAATATCTCAAACATGCACCGGGACAGGGTATTCTTTTGAAAGCTGATTGTGATCTCCGTCTTTCTGGTTGGTGTGATTCCGACTGGGCAAGTTGTCCCTTGACTCGCTGCTCTATTACGGGCTGGTTGGGTTTTTGGGGGGGTCTCCTATTTCTTGGAAGACCAAGAAGCAACCAACTGTTTCCCGATCTTTCGCTGAAGCTGAATACCGATCTATTGTTGCGCTTGTTTGTGAGTTGAAATAGTTGAAGGAGTTATTGGTGTTTGGGCGTTCGCCAGGAGTCTGCTATGCCGGTGTATTGTGACAGTCAGTCAGCTCTGCACCTGGCTCAGAACCCGGTATTTCATGAGCGCAGTAAGCATATTGAGGTGGATTTGCATTTTGTTCGCGATGCTATTAGAGATGGCACCGTAATAGCCTCGCATGTTCCTACATCTTTTCAACTGGCTGACATCTTCACCAAGCCCCTTGGAAAGCATGTGTTTGATTCTTTCCTTCCCAAGTTGGGCATTTGTGACTTGCATGCTCCAACTTGAGGGGGGTGTTAGATTATATGTGTAATGTAAATATGGCCCATAAGCCCAAATGTAAACACTATATATTGTAACAAACCCTAGCATGAGAACAAGGCATTATTATTTCCTACAGCTTTTGGGTGTAACGAAAAATCATGAATGCTTTATTGTTGATTTAGCCTTTTTTAAATTTTAGCCTTTTTTCGACTAAGGATATTATTTCTAGAGTTCGTTACACAATAATGAGAACAAGGCATTATTTCTACGAAAAATCATGAATGCTTTATTGTTGATTTAGCCTTTTTTTTTGACAAACCCTAGCAATGAGAATAAGGCATTATTATTTCCTACAGCTGGGGGTTTATTGTCGAAAATCTGGGGGTTTACAGAGTCGCTAAGCCCCCTACGTCCTATGGAAATAAATTTTCCAAGAGCAAAAAACATGAATGCTTTATTGTTGATTTAGCCTTTTTCCATTAGAAAAATACTCCCACATGGTACACCCATGTGCACCTTCATACCACATGTGCATCTCTAAAAGAGCATAGCTAATATATAGAGATACAACTCCTTTGGCCTAGCCGATGTGGGACTAAAATTCTAAAATAAACGGCCAAACTCCAACAACATATTTAACATTGTCTTCACTTCCTTCCAAGCTATCGATTATAAATAAAAGTATTTAGAGGAAGAAAAAGAGAATAAGTTGTCTTAGAAGTTCAAAAAAAAGTAAGATTTTTAATATTTTAGTTTTGCATTGGAGAGACTTTTTCTAATTCATTGTGAATATAGTTTTGCCACTATAATGTTACATTGGACTCACAACAGTACAACATATTACAAACAGAAAATTTTATGAGAAGCATAAGAGTTTCAAAAAATTGCACAAAAGAACAAAGTATAGGAAAATTATAAAGAGAGCATCGCCGCGTCCTAAAGTAGGGCGTAAAAAATTATATGCCCTAAATTAAAGCATGAAAACATTCAACCGGTAACCATTCCCTTAATTAAATTTATTAAAAGTTTTAAACGTTCTTAAAGGTTCTTGACCACAATGGATGAAATGGAAATAACGCCCAAACAAGGGACGTTTTTTTTTAAGCGCCCTGAAGAAGGGCGCAACTTTTTTTTATTTAATAAGATTTGGTGGCCATTTTTTCGCTGCCACGTGTGCCTCTCGGGTGCCGCGTGGCTCCTTGACGCTGCCACATCTTTAAATTTTGGTAAAATTAATGTATAATATTTTTACTAATTTTATAGATAGATGTTCGAAATGACGGTCGAATACCAGGTGGACCTACTAGTAAGTGGGAGAAACTATATTAGAGGAGAAACTTTCTTATGGAATTTCTGGAGTTGAAGTTTGGATGAGTGGAGGAGTTGAATGGATTACCTCTGGAATTTTAGTAGTGTATATATATACAATCAGTAAAAAAATAGCCATTATAAAATTAGATACGTTGTAAAAATAGCCGTTGTAAAAATAGTTTTGCGGCAAATAAAATATAAGTTTTAAAAAAGGTCTGAAAAAGGGGCGGCAAAATGAAAAATAGGTCCCTTTGTTGGACGCATTTTTCTCCTTCTTACCAATTAAATTCCTAACCCAATTAATTGATTCTTAACACCCTTAACTAATTCTTAACCCAATCAATTAATTTTTAACCCCCAATAGCTTTAATTTCAACGTCCAAGTAAAGTACGTATAAATTTAACGTCCTATTTTTAAATGTGAAATTGCTTCCCGTATAAATTTTACAAACTTAATTTCTTATGCACAATAAATTAAAACTTTAATGCCTACATTACAATTTTCCGTATTACAAATCAATAGGATCGGAGATGACGTTAGCATCTTGTGCAAATAATGGCCACACGTGTCAGAGTAAAGCCCGACACGTGCCGACACGTCCTCCACTGACTACCAACCCATCTACCTGATCCAGCTCATCACAGCATTTTTTAAACCAATAATTTACAATAAAAATAGTAATTAGCAAGTACTGATCACTTAATAAGCACTGTATTTTAGTCGAAATATTTGTGTTCTTATTGGCGACCGGGCTGACTATGTAGTGGATTAAGAGGCGTGCACGTGACCCGCGCACATGACCAGGTGTGTGCGCGAATCGTCGTCACATGGTAGCGAGTTAACCGCCGGCCATGATAATATTGAAAATTTAGGTTCAATTAAATAAATAGGTAAGTACATCAACAAGCTGATTATAACAAAGTGGGTTTTGTCATGAAACTCCTCAATTTTTATGTTTTTACATGCAGGAGTTCTCCATAAAACACATGCTTAGTAGAGTTCAAAGGACAAAAAGAAAGTTCATTAGGAGCAATTTGCACGAGAAAGTGACTTCTATATTTTCACAACTTTCTTGCAAAGCAGATTTTTGCAATTATTATGGGTTTAGACAGCAAATCTTTTGTAAATAAAAATTTTCGACTAGCACAATTAAAAGTAGGATTATTTAGTAATAGGGTCTCATATAATATTTGATATTAGAGTTTGGGTCTCCATAATATCCAATATTAAAATATGGATCTCATATTCATTGTTAACAATCAAATCTGTTATCAATTTGAGAGATTCATGGAGATCCAAATTCTAATATTATATATTCTTTTTTTTTTTTTTTTAGGAAATAACAAGCTTCATTAAGTTAAATAGAAATAAAGCTCATATCACTAAGGATATGAGGGAACATACAATCAAGTATCTCATTGTATAGAGACACTGATTCATTTGAAGAAAAGAAGAGCATATGTAGCTAGAGAATGAGCGCAACAATTTGCCTCCCTGTGTACAAATGTAAAAGACAATGAAGAAGCTGCTGATGTAGCCTTTCTTGCATCTTCAACTAAGTGACGGGCACGCCAAGGAGGAGCAGAAGAAGTAGAATTGATTGCATCAATAAGGATTTTGCAATCACCTTCAATGATCACATTCTGTAAGCCCTTCAAGTTGCAGATATCCATAGCCAGTCCAATTCCCATTGCTTCAGCTTCTAAGGGGGATCCTCCGTCTTCTAGTTTTGTCATTGCCATCTGAAATTCACCATTTGAGCTTCTTAAAACTGCCCCTGCTGACATTCTTTCATCCAAATAGGCTCCATCGAAGTTGATCTTCAAGAATGGATAAACAGGAGGCTGCCATCTGATTGTTTGGTTCGCTCTGGAAGTACACAGGATTGAAGAAGACCCAGAAGAGTATGAACCTTCAGTCAAGTCCTTAAGTTTCGATGCTTCTTCAAAAATTTGTAAAGTGCTGATAGGTTGATGGTTGAAGATGGCATTATTTCTCGCCTTCCAGATGGTCCACATTTCATAGAATAAGGAGGAGATGAGAGATAGATCACCCGACTTTAAGACAATGGAGATTATAGATGCTGTAGTAGAATCATCTTGAATCAAATTTGCAATTGCGTCGACATAATCCCATGATTTACCTGTAATAGAACAGAAAAATAATAAATGGTTAGTAGTCTCAGGTTCCTCCTTGCATAGAGGACACATGCCATCAATGTTGTTGATTCGTCGGTGGATATTGTCTTTTGTGGGTAGGGAATTTGTAATGGCGCGCCAAGCAAACATCACCACCTTCGGGCTGAGGAAAGATAATGACCAGAATCTCTTCCATTCTTTGAAAATATCATCACTGTTATTGATATTGTTGGGGAATATCTTCTCATATATAGCTCTATATGCTGATTTGGAAGTGAAGTCTCCATCAACAGTGTGAATCCACACAAGTTTGTCTCTAGAACAGTTAGATGATAAAGGAATTTTGAGGATGGCATTAGCTTCAGAAGGAGGAAATAGGATATAGATTAGGTTTGTCTTCCATGATAGGTGATTGGTATTTATCAAATCACTAACTTTGTGAGCCCATCTGCTACTGAAACTGAAACCCTTCACTCGAAAATCAGGTAAGGAAGGAACCCAAGGATCCTCCCAAATGTTAATATTTGAGCCATCTCCCACCGACCAAAAAATATTACCCAACAGAAACTCCCTGCTTCGAAGGATGCTGGACCAGATACAGGATGAAGAAATCGAGAGTTTTGCTGACCAATAGGAAGAATGTAAATATTTACTGGAGAGAAGTGAAGCCCATACTGAATCTGGTTGTGAACAAACTGCCAAGCTAGTTTAAGAACCATGGATAGATTAGCAATATAAGGGTCCCGAATGCCAAGTCCTCCTTGATGTTTCGGTTTAGTGAAT